>JAJOZX010003182.1:30000-160000 GCA_023014485.1 Bathynomus jamesi | reverse complement strand
TTATGGTGATTTCATTAACATTGAGTTCATCAAGATATACATTACTTTTATTAGTAAATATCATGAAATTTGTTTTACTGGTATTTAGGAAGAGTTTATTGGTGGTCAACCATTTCATTACACTGATGAATTCTGAATGAAATATATTCTTAGCTGTATTAACATCTTTGCAAGAAAAGGAGAGAGCTGTATCATCTGCAAACATTATGAAGTTCAGTATATCAGATGAACGTGGAAGATCATTTATATATAATAAAAATAACAGTGGACCCAGCACTGAGCCCTGTGGCACACCATGTTTGACAAGCGCTTTAGTGGAGCAAACCTTATTTACTGATACAAAATTATATCTATCGGACAAATAACTTTTAAACCAATCACTGATTGCCCCTCTAAAGCCGTAACAATACAATTTATTAAGTAGAATATTATGGTCTATTACATCAAACGCCTTACTCAAATCCATAAATATTGACATCATTATTTCTTTGTTCTCCTTAGCTATATTTACATTTTCCATAAGATTTAAATAGCCATTTCCGTTGTTCTATTATTATGGAAGCCATATTGATTTGGAGATAATAAATTGTAAGATTCTAAATATCGCTGCATTCTACTTTTTACAATTTTTTCGAAAACTTTGCTGAACACAGATAATGAACACACCGGCCTGTAATTTGTTGCTAGTGTAGGATCACCCCCTTTAAAAAGGGGTTATACAACCAGTTTTTAGCATTGATGGGAATATTCCTTTGGAAATACTTTGATTGATAATTTTAGCCAAAGTTACAGATATCTTATCTTTAACAAGTTTCAATATAGGTACAGGAATGTTATGAATGTTATTTTTGTATTTTTTAATTTACCAATAATATTCTGGACCTCAGTAGAGGTAGCAGGAACAAAAGAAAAAAAAAAAAAAATTATATATATATATATATATATATATATATATATATAAATTGACGATTGGGTAGGTTAAGTCGTAATATTTTCGTTAGTTTTAACGTTTTATTTGATTAGGTATACGCGGTCAAAGTTGGGGAACGCAAACTACACTAGGATAATGTAGCGGAACGTAAACTACACTTGGCACCACAGGGGAACGTAAACTACACTTGCTCCAGTTATGGCTTTAAATTATAGCTAATTTTTTTGAAATTATCCCGTATTTTCGATTATAAATTAGGCGATACAATAATAATAATAATAATAATAAGTTTATGGAGAGTGCAGTGATTCTGACTGTAACGCCATCTGTTGATAAATAAAAAACTGAGATTCATTTTTAGTGAGATGATGCCCGACATAAGGCCCGAACTTTTTTTTTTTAATTTTTAAGGTTTATTAAATGTCCGCCCCCTCACGACCAATTCTTTTAAACGAATAAGTAATCGAATGTCGTTGGAAAGTTCTCGAAACAAATCACGAACCAAATTTTCGAGACGACAAAATTTTTTGCTCGAATGCAAATATTCGGTCTTACGACATCTGATGGACTTAACATTCTGTCGACAAGTTCTTATTAGGTTATATTAACTTAGGTTAGGTTACGCTAGGTTAGGTTAGGTTAGTTTTTTAGAGTGTCGATGGTTTGGTCTTGTCGACGAAATGGGTATAGGTCCAAATTTTATGACGAGAAAATTTTGCATCTTCACAAACAAAGACGACACCAAAAATAAAACGATAAAACTTGTTAGGTTGGGTTAAGTTAACTTGACTAAACCTTAACGTAACTTAATCCATTCTAACCTAACCTGACTTAACTTTAACTTTATTTCAAAGATAACAGGTAAAAAATTATAAATAATAAAACTAAAATCTTTATCAACAATTTGAAGACTTCTCGTTCCTCTGATTTCTCTTTTGAATCTCTTGCGTAAGATACGTTTCTTCCTTTATCGAAGATACGTTTTATCGTGTATCTCGTCCATTTCATTCAGTAATTAAACTATGAATCCAATCGCCAATATGATTTATCTCTATCGCTTTTTCAGTAAGTGGTTGAATAGACTTTCACCGATAGAAAATTATATTGGATCACGATCCCAATTCAGGTAAATAATTTTTGACATTCTATTCGCTGGAAAAAGTTTTTAAATTAAAAAAAATCAATTTGTTAAAACAGTTTTTGTCAATATGAATAAAAGTTTTACATAAAATAAAAGCATTATTTGAAAAAAAAAAATGTTTTATTTGTTTTGGATTATTTGTTTTATTTATTTTTTTTATTATTATTAAACTAATAATAATAATAATGAAAAGTTACCCAAAACTATTTCGCTTTATTTTTTACATATCTTATTAATGTAACATAAAAATTACTGTTTTTTACTCGTACAATTTATACATTAAATTTTATGAGATTTTGAAGTCGCCAAACCGTTTTGTAAAATAAAATAACATCTTTCGTTTCTATTAAACCCATCACCCCCACCCCACCGACCCTCCAAAAACAAAAATGTAAAATAGGAAGAAATATTTGTAAAATGCTTATTAAAACGTTTTTGTTCCCCTTCAACAATGATTAATTAAAGTTACAAAACTTATAATAACCCTGTAACACCAAAGCATTTGTTATAGTGATTTAAAAGTATTGTAAAATAACAAAATATTTGGATCACCTAAAGATCAGGGCCCCCAGCCTTCTTTAGTTAGCTTTATAAGGCTAACTAACGAAAATATCACGACCTAACCTAACCAATCGTCAAGGGCGTACAATTGACCTAACGATTGGTTAGGTTAGGTCGTGATATTTTCGTTAGTTAGCCTTATAAAGTTAACTAAAGAAGGCTGGGGGCCCTGATCTTCAGGTGATCCAAATATTTTTCTGAGTATTGGTGACTTAATCTGAACTTCACAATGTCTTACTTTAACCAACTTTTAATGAAACATTTTGTTTCACCACAATTTTGGTTCTTAACCCCTTCAGACATAGTGAAAATAATAATAATATAAATCACACTAATATAAATCGTAGTAAAATGCAACTTTTCTACAAATATTTCTATGAGTTTAATATAGGTCAGTTTAGTTGTGGGAAAAGGAACCCAAAATGCGTGTAAAGTAAGTGATTAGTAACTAAAATATTTGGTTTTGAATAACAATAAATCTTATATTTAACCCCCAACAAAGATGTTTGGTTTGTTGTATAATTTATAATTTAAAATATAGTTTCCACAAAATCATATCCGAACTCAGCTTCCCATAATTTATCAGCATTTTTATTAAACTGTTTTTTTATTTTCATAATTTCTCTGATTTCTTCATTAAACTACAATTATTTTCTCATACGTATACAAATGATCTTTTTCAGTTAATGATATCTCGTGTACAGGGGCGGAGCTAGCTAGGGGCAGGCGGGGCAGTGCCCCGGGGCCCGGGCCTTTTGGGGGCCCCGGGTCGTTTCAACAAGTGATGAGAAGTTATTTGAGAGACTAACAAAGCTAGTAAATAAATATAAAAATTATATTTCCTCTGGATTTCCAAGTCAATTACTCTCTTTTCGAATGTGCTTAAAAACAGACATTGAAAAAATGACGACAATCCATGAGCTATATTCATTTTTAATTAAAGACAACAGTATTTTGTGCTCAAGTTTTCCCGAAGTTGTGACTGCCATAACATTGTTCTTCACAATTCCTGTGACAGTTTCAAGTGCAGAGAGATCGTTTTCAAAACTTAAACTAATAAAGAACTATCTTCGAAATTCTATGAATGAAAAAAGATTAAGTGGACTCTCACTTATATCAATTGAAAACAAGAAAACTAGAAATATTAACTTGGAGGATTTAATTAATGAATTTGCTGAAAGAAAGGCAAGAAAAGTCAAGTTCTGATGTTGTCGTAAGTAAACTTTTATTTCACGGTATCCTTTTTAAAGCTCAATATTTTGCATAATGTTTTGCCTTCTCTGCCTCCATGCGTACGAGTAGTATCATAATTTTTAAATATATGTTAAATAAATAATGCAAAGAAAAGCAATATAAATGTATAATAAAAATTTTATTAGGGGGCCCGTAAATAAGTTTTGCCCCGGTGCCCGTGACACTCTTGCTCCATTCCTGCTCGTGTAATAACAATATACATAAAATTGCAAGATAATTAATCAAACAGTATGCCAGTACGCTAGGTTAAGTAGCTATGTTGACCCTATTTTTGTACTAACTTCAGTATATAATACGTAAGATTGTACTTGTTTGTGGCTATGGATTGTGAATGATCCGCAATAAAGATGTTTTGTTTTTTGTTATACTTTTTGATGTTCATTTTGTCCAAAATATATATTGGACATTTGAAGGGTTGTCTGAAGGGTTGAAGACACCCTCAAAACCTTCATTTTCTTTAATCTTAGAAAAACACTTTAATTGCAATGAGTAAAATTATTTATATATATATATATACAGGGGTGGATCCAGACATTTCAGTGAGGGGGGGTCCAGAGAAAAAAAAGGGCATCCCTATATAACAAAAAGGGCACAACAGTATATATTTTCTTGAATAATCACTTGGTTCAATGAGCGAGTGCAGTACCAATTTTATTGTTTTATTAGATTAATTATCAGTCTTATTCAAATAGACATAATGAAAATCACAATTTCAAATGTCTTGCAAGTTAAACTAATAAGTAATAACGGACCAGAATATTAATGGCTTATCAGTAAACATACCTACCTGTCTTTTATTTGTAACGGGATATTGAGGGGGGAGTCCGGACCCCCCCCCCCCCCGATCCGCCCGTGTATATATGATGAAAATGACGACGAAGGAAAAAAGAAACACAGAAAATATATATATATGTATATTCACCTAAAGGACGAGTTTATATTGGTAGCGTGGCCGAGTGGTCTAAGGCGCTGGATTTAGGCTCCAGTCTCTACGGAGGCGTGGGTTCGAATCCCACCGCTGCCAGGATTTTACAAATGTGCACTCTTTGTCTTCGCTATGATACTGCTGTAATGATAGACGCTGGTTTTGCCCAAAAAAACAGCAAACTAGTGTTTTTGAAGATGATTAATTAATTAATTAATTAATAATTAAAATAAAACAAGAGTAATTTTCATAAATGCAAAGGAATAAAATGGTTTCAACGTTTTTGCTAAAAATGTACTCACGATAACGTTGTTTTTTGATTGGTCATTTATATACTGTATATAGCGAACGTAAAAATATTAAGATAAAAATCCATATATGTAATATGTAATAATAATAATATATTCGGTATATATATATATGAAAGTTACGGTATATATTATATATATATATATATATATATATATTCTTTTAGTTATTTCTATTCATTCATTTTCTCTGATAAAAAGAAAACTGAATTCAAAGAAAATGAATATTATTACGCAAACTATAATCTTTTTGTATTACTTTAAATTTAATAATAATAATAATAATAATAATAATAATAAAATAATCGGAAGTAATAATAGCATTTCTTGGCTATAATACCCACTACCTCAATGGCTGTTTTGCAAAAAATATTTTTGTTACCATAAAATAGTAATAGACAATACTGTCATAAGCAAATCAGATACTCGGGCATCTTTATATAAAAACAACGACATTCATTTTTGACCTTGTCAACAGACCTTAATTGTTTAGATTTTCAACGGGCTCAAAAATTTTTTGTGGATTAAGTAAGGCCACAAGCTCTCTCTCTCTCTCTCTCTCTCTCTCAACCATAAACGCTTTGCAACACCTAGTAGCCAGACTTACCAAGGTTAGGTTAAATATAGAATATATATAATTTTAATTAGGTAGTTAATTATCACAGCTGTTTGAGGTGTTGTCTAGATTATCTTTAAATATATGTCTATGGAAGTACTATTTACTACTTTACACTTCATGTGTTTACACTTTGTGAGACGTTTCCACAAATATTTGTTTTATATCTTTTTTGTTAGAAACATAATATGTGTTTAATTACCAAATTTTAAGTATAAAATATATACATAAAATATTAAAAAAATTCCTTACTTTGGGATTTCATTTGACTCTTTTATTACTTGTTGCACCACATTATGGGAATATTACGCCATCGCGAGCATTGGTCTACGTCGTAGCTATTTCGTAACGCTGCTTTACGCAAGCGAAGTTAAATGACATTGGGTCTGGGTAGTATGACTAATTGACTATCCTATCCTCTGCGTCCAGATAATGTACAGACCCGTAGTTCGAATCTCATGCACGTAAAGTTGTAGGCCCCCACTCCGTCACATGATCTTTTGCCGTTACGAAGAAGGTTAAAATCCTCCAAACATGTACACACACACACACACACACACACACACCCGTATTCATGGGCTTCCATATATATATATTTTATCTTATTTTTATTGCTGTCATCTTTATAATTGCTACTTTTGTTATTGTTTTCATTATTATTATTGTACGAGTTATGGAAGGGGAGGAACCGGAACTAAAGTATAATTATGGTCATTAATTACACTGCCCAACACCAATTTTGCTGATTTAATTCTAACGCCTGTTTTTAGGTAACTTTGGTGTGCTGATTTCAAAAATCACCTTAGTTTTTGCTTATCACGTCAGGTTTTCGAGCAATCAAATACGGATATTTTGGAGATATCGCATTTTGGCAGGGTTATGCCCAATTTTTTTTCTTTTCAAAAAATAAGTTTTTACATACTCAGAATCAGCATGGAAAAGTAAACAATTGTGCAGGGAGTGAACTTTAATATACAATGGTAATATTGACACAAAGTGATTAAAAGTGTCTAAATAAGCAAAAAATGAATCCATATTAAAGCAAGCACGGGACCAGTTTTCTTAACATTGTCTTTTTCTTGTTTTCTTACTTTTCAGTGCTGATAAATTTTCTCTTATAGGACTTCCTAGAATGAGAGATGTCAAGACAATCTCTTTGCAGGCTCCAGCAGTAGTAGTCAGCCATCATATGGGTATCCCATCTTCCTTGGTATCGTTCTTCCATCACTTTGATATCTTGGTGGAACCTTTCACCTTGCTCTTCACTAACATCACCAAGATTTTCTGGAAATTTATCCAGATGACTGTTGAGATAGTGAACTTTAATGCTCATGTTGTAACCCAACTGCTGAAAGTTTACAAGTAAATCCTTTACAAGATCTTTATAATTTTCAGACTTTTTTGATCATGACGTCACGCTCACACCTGGGGAAATCACAGATACCCAAGATTTTAATATGTTGTACATGACCTTTAGATTTAATGCACAGATTTGCGTATTCCACAGATAAAATTTTAACAGCAAAACAGCTGTTAATAGGTCTCAAAAATCATCAATTTTGATAAGCGCCCTTCATGGATCACCCAAAACATATTGCATTGCACGAAAACCTGATGTGATGGACAAAATCTAAGGTGATTTTTTAAATCAGCACATCAATATTATCCAGAAACAGGTCTTAGAATTAAATGAGCAGCAAAAATTTTTTTTTTTGTTGGGCAGTGTTATCGTCATTAATATTTCCAGTTACAGGTATGCTTCAGCAAAGTGACTGGGTCACCTGTTCTCGGTCATTCCGTTAAAATGAACGACTGTGGAGAACGTCTCGCAGAAAAATTCCGAGTGAACAGTGAAAAGTCAGAAAAGGAACACGCACGAGATGGGCGCCATTTAAAATCTGAAATTTTTGTTCTTTAGAGACAAGTTATTTTATAAGTACATATTTCGACTTACGCATATTAATTCCAACGAGAGAGAATTTCTTTATCTTTCGTGTCTATTTGTCTAAGGTAAATATAAAAAAAAGTTATTTCGTTGTTTTAATGGTCGTATATTCTAAGTTTTAGGCAAGGAACGTGAAAGGCCACGCATTAAACAACAGATCTAAAATATAAACCTATCTCTAGTGACAAAGTGCAGTGGTGGAATGCCATAAGCCCAAATTACCACCGACGGGTTACTTCCCACGCATTCAGATATTTCGATGCTTTATAATATAAAATAAATATATGTAAATAATTTAGTAAGTAGTACAGGGTGTACACAAAGTACTTTCCCGATTATAAACTTTACACGAAATCCAAAGAAGACACAGTAATGCTTCATTTTGCATGTTGGTGCATAACACATCAAGTTTATTATGGTTCTCATTAAATCTCAACACTGGGGTTTGTTAGTGCCTGAGTTCTTGAACACCACTACTTTTCACGGAAGATAGATTGGGCGCGACGGGCCGGTGCTATGGCCTCCACGATCTCCCGATATCACGCCCCTGGACTTCTTCCGGTGAGGATATGTAGAGGATTATATGTACTATACTCCCGTTGCTGACATTGACACTCTTCGTGCAAGGATTTGCAATGCCATCAACAGTGTCACGAGAGATATGCTAGCGAATGTATGGCGTGAACTCGAATTTCGCTTGGATGTGCTACGCGTAACTAACGGCGCACATGTTGAGATTTAATGAGAAACATAATAAACTTAATGTGTCACGCAACAACACGCAAAACAAAGCATTACAGCGTGTCTTCTTTGGATTTCATGTAATTAAAGTTTATAAGCGGGAAAAGGACTTTGTATACACCCTATACTTCAATAGGTATGTAACGATAAGCTACATAGCGTCTTAATTAATTATTAAAGTAAAGTATACAGCATAATTAACAAACTGGTGAGTGTGGCTACTATTCGCAAAGCGGCGTTTATGGAACGCGTTTCTGGAACCTTTTTTAACTCAAAGTTGTTGCCCATAAATATTAGTGCAGAACGTATGAAAAAGAGGGTCTTTAGCTTCGTTTATACAGAATCTGAAGTTCTTTATAATCATGTTTGCTTTAGCGCAGAACCTTCGAAATTGTTTTATGTTTGAGTCATCATTCAAAGAGTTGATGATATTTAAATTTTTGTACTCGTTCTATTTGCTCACCATTCATTTAGAAAATATTAGCCGATTGATCCGAACTATAAATAGTCGAATTACTGAGAATGTATTTGAATACAATCTCCTTCAATTTATAAATACACAGATCAGGTGAATGGAACCTTTTAAAACCAAACTGATCGGAAGAGGTCCATAAATAAGCATTTAATCGGCTTATAGCAAGATTTTCTCAAGTAATACCGAGAAGAGGAAAGTAACAGCAAAAAGGCTTTTAGTTATTTCTGGATAGAATGTTTTCATATTTATTTCTGAGAAGGAGCGAAATACTGAGTATGGCAAATGTGAGATATAATCAAAGCCTTTCTTGCTTCTCTTGGTATGGATACTATATCACTATAGTTCCTATCTATAAGTTTAAAGTGAGAATTATTTAAGCAAAAATTACTACAGCTAAATTGGAATAATTCTAAATTATTAAAAGGTGTTCTGCCCTAACCTTATATTTTGTTTTCTGCTGCATATTAACCTTAGTCCAGTGGACAGTCTAGAGGTGGAAAGAGTACATCAGTACTCGAGTACGAGTTTTTGTTGTACTCGTACTCGGAGTAATCTTAAATTGCCGTAATCATACTCATACTTGTACTCGATATAATTTGAAATCGGTTTAATCGTACTTGCACTTAAATATGAGGATCTGTCCTAGACTCCCAGTGTACCATGTAAGCAACAGTTTACAACTTTAATTTCAATATGGTTTATATTTTCAGATTTATTTATCATATTTTTATGCAATACTTTATATTTATAATATTATTAATAACTAGGGCGACCCAATTTTAACCTAAAAAATTGAAATTATTAACTTTATTCTTACCAATTATTAACGTTATTTAACCTAAAAAAAATTCTTTATTTGCAACTTATTTGTGGATAAATATTAATGCTTAATAATAAAATAAAACGCATCACATTCATTTATTTATTAAATTATTAACGAACTTATTTAGTTATGTTGTCGGAGTTTGGACAAATTCACCAGGATAGCTGGTAATAATTACTTGGATTTTCGCAAAAGCTGATTTCGCAGTTTTAGGCATGTTTGAAATTTATATATTCTGCAAAAGATAAACAAAATGGATCTTTTCGGTTTGACGGCCTGTAATATTTTTTAACATTACTTGTTTTTTATTGTCCAGTTTTAATCGATGATTTCAAAAATAACATTCATGTTTTAGAGAAACAAATAGTGAGGCAGTTATATGCAATTTAACAGATTTAAAATATATGTATTTTTAAACTGTATTGGGATCTTTTTGATTTGACGGCCGGCGGAAAAAAACGAGTCATGGCTACGGGACCGTCAAATTCTAGACTCTACCAACTGGTTGTTAGGTTAACAGAATGCTCAGTTAGGTTAACGGGTTTTTTCGGTTTTAGGTCCGGCATTGGATTTTTTCCATGTTTTTGGTATAGACGTAGATTTTTACGCTGATTCCATTTCTGCAATCCGTTCCTTGGAGAAATAAACACGAAAAAAGTTATGGCCCAAAACTTTTATTCAACTATCTACCTATACTTAACCTAACCTAACCTACCCTAACCTAACCTACCCTAACCTAACCTGTGTTCGCGCGACGAGAAAACCACGCTGAAAGGCAGTTTCCTGAACAATGGGTGTTCGGCGGAGTATGCCGCGAAACTAATGAAGTATTTATGTACGCTGTTCCGAATCGTTCGCGTCAAACGCTGGAGGCATGCATCAAAGCATGCATTTGACCGGGAACCAGAGCTGGGCACTTGCGGCATATTTTGCGGTACTGCGGTACTACCAAACCGGTACCAAACCGGTACGCGGAAATTTGAATGCGGTAGCGGTACTGCGGTACTTTCAGCGATCCTTTGCGGTACTGCGTTATGCGGTACCGGTTTGGTAGTTTGGTAGTACCGCAGTACCGCAGTACCGCAAAATATGCCGCAAGTGCCCAGCTCTGCCGGGAACGACGATAATGAGCGACAAATGGAAAGCGTATGAACGCATCGAACAGCTCGAGCCTCGAAGGGTACAGCTTCAGTCACAAAACAGTGAACCATAGCGAAAACTTCGTGGACCCTTCAACTGGAGTACACACGCAACGGACAGAGTCGACGTGGAACCAACTCAAACGCGGTAACAAGCGCCCGTGTGGTACGCACCGTTCCATGATCGACTGTATCTCTGCGAGTTTCTCTGGCGTCGCCGACACGCAGGCAAAGATCTAGCAAACTTTGGTTTGTGTTCCGTTCTGTGTTCTGGAAACCTGTAAACGTAATAAACTTGCACATAACTTTTTTCGTGTTCATTTCTCCAAGAAACGGATTGCGGAAATGGAATCAGCGTAAAAATCTACGTCTATACCAAACATATGAAAAAATCCAATGCTGGACCTAAAACCGAAAAGATCCCAAATTTTTAACCTTATTAATAATTTTATTAACTTTATTAACCCGTAACTCAAATATTAACTTTATTAACCCGTAACTCAAATATTAACTTTATTAACCCGTAACTCAAATATTAACTTTATTAACCCGTAACTCAAATATTAACTTTATTATTAACTTTATTAACTTTGGGTCGCCCTGTTAATAACTAAGTGACAACTTTTGTAGCGAAAAACCTTGGTGAAGAACATGTCTTGTGTTTTACTACTGAATAGGTACTGAATAGGTAGGTAAAGAAAAACTTTACAGTATACTGCGATATATATGTAACAGTAAATACATTTTGTTCATTTCATCAGAGCTGGGCACTTGCGGCACATTTTGCGGTACTGCGGTACTGCGGTACTACCGCACTACCAAACCGGTACCAAACCGGTACGCGGAAATTTGAATGCGATAGCGGTACTGCGGTACTTTCAGCGATCCTTTGCGGTACTGCGTTATGCGGTACCGGTTTGGTAGTGCGGTAGTACCGCAGTACCGCAAAATATGCCGCAAGTGCCCAGCTCTGCATTTCATGTCACATTTTTTCCCTTTTCAATGCAATGCGTTTATGTAGTCTAATAAGCTTTGCTCATGCAAGCAGGCAAACACCAGTTAAAGTTTGAAACCACACTCTTACACGCGTACTCGTACTCGAACACTAAAAACACCGTACTCGTGCTCGTACTCAAGCACTAAAAAGGTATACTTGTACTCGTACTCAACCACTGAAAAAAATACTGTAAATACTGTACTCGTAATCGTATTCGTACTCGTCCATCTCCCAAAATTTGGTACTCTTTCCATCTCTAGTGGACACGCTCATTCTTACATAATGAATTATTATGACATATTATATAGCATGGAAAAATTAATTATTAGTTTTAATGGTGTATAATCAGAGAGGAGGAAAAGATGTAAAATATGAACACTGACAATAAGATCCTTTGAATTGTTACTAGCGAGAGGGATTGTTAAGTAATTCGATTGAGTAGTCGAGGGTTTGATAATTATTAAACAGATAAATGTAGATATATAATAATAATGATTGAGAATGTTTAACCTCCTTCCCAACATCAAAGTTCATATGACGGAGGGGACCTACAGCTTTGCGTGGGATCCGAACCACGGGTCGCTACATAATCTGGACACGGAGGACGGTCTCCCATCTAACTACTACTACACAGACCCAATGTCGCTTAACTTCGCTGATCAACGGGAAGCGATGTCACGACATTGGCTACGACGTAACCCTGTAGATATATAACGTATAAATATAATGATGATATGGAAAATAAGAAAAAATGAGGATAAACTAAAAAAATATGAAATTAATACAAATGACAGTGGTGGGTTTTGTATTCAGTGAAGACAAAGTTCCGTCATGATGATGATTTCTTGATCACCACTTGGTGACTTAATTACTTAATCACGATTGTTAATGGTTACAAGGGCCCCCAACGAAGGGTGACAATAGTCACAAGACTGAACCAAGGGGCAGAATCATGATTTGCTGGATGAAACTTTATCCAGGATAAGCTGATTCGAAAGTTGAGAACCAAGTCGCAGTAAAACTGATCCCCAAACAAAATCATGTGCGACCTTACGAAAAACTACAAGCATTATGAGGTAGTATAATGCCTAAAACATTCTTACAAACAATAAACTGGTGTTAACAATTTCAGTTTTCTTAATTCCTATAATAAGTACATATAAATTATGAATAAGGTTTAAGAAATGGATGCAAAATTAGCGCCTTACCTAACGAAGTCCTCTGTTAGAATTTGAAAATGTTTGTTATGCCTGACATATTTATAGTCGAGTATCAGAATACAATTAACTAATTTCTTAATTAAAGTTGCACTGCATACCAACAACTAAATAGAGTCAATGTGGTGTTTTTGTACTTACAGTGATGAATCCATCTAGTGTCACGATTCATGTCACTGGGTTTTAGGCGAATTTGTCTACAACAATTTGTCTAAAGATACAATTCATCTACAACAATTTATCTACAACAATTAGTCTACAGATACAATTTATCTACAATAATTTGTCTACAGATACAATTTGTCTAGAGAAACTATTACTAATATTGGACCTAGTATGTTTCATGGACTGCTTTCGATTTTCCTACGAAATTGAAAACAAGGGCAGTCGATGACCCTGATTTTGTTTCTGCAATCGGTTTTCTTGAAAAACCTAACCTAACCTAACCTGACCTAACCTGACCTGACCTGACCTGACCTAACCTAACCTGACCTAATCGAGTTTCTTATACTATTGTTTTTTGCAAGATATCGCACTAATTCTTGTCATTTTTTGTGAATTTGTATGGCGTAAGCGCCACACCAGCTCGGACTTATTCAAAAAGATGTTGGAGTGTATTGTGTCGTTTCAGTAAATAAATTTATTCAATATCCAATAACATTTTTCTTTATCATTTCTCAAGAAAACCGATTGCAGAAACAAATTTTTTCATTTTTTTGAAAAAATTAATAATAATTAACATCAAATAGCTTTCATTTTTCCTCTCTAGACAAATTGTATCTGTAGACAAATTATTGTAGATAAATTGTATCTGTAGACTAATTGCTGTAGATAAATTGTTGTAGACAAACTGTTGTAGATGAATTGTATCTGTAGACAAATTGTTGTAGATGAATTGTATCTTTAAACAAATTGTTGTAGACAAGTTCGCCGGACACCATGTCACTGACGTGAGTAAAATTATTGCTGTTTATACCTATACTAATTCTACATCACTTAGAGCGGCATTAAAGATCCTTACTTATACACTGCGAATATTTTGGTTTATCTAATAGTGACTTAAATTCCAACCCGTCATATTTTGGCGGGGAGGGAGTGTAATGTGTGTTGGGGTGGTGTGGGGGTGTGGGTGTAGTGTAGAAGGTGTGGGGCATGTGGAAAATTTCAACGCGTCATATTTTGGCGAGTCCCGCCAGCTGAAAATTGAAGGTGCATGAACTACATACAAAAATGTACTTGGCTTCCCGAGTATATGTTTTATTGTTAAATCATGAAGCACCTCTTTTAGTTTCAGGTGAAAAACTCTTGCAGCAATATCTAGCCTATGTTCTGGACTTTGATAAGCTTCAATGATTTCAGCGATTTCAGTCCATTTTGGGTTGCAAGTAAACGTAATAAATAGACCCGGCTTCCCAAATATTTTTACAACTGCCATAGTGTCTTGGTAATTCTGCTGCATTTTCCTCGGGCTGCCTTGATAAAGGTACTAATTTGACCGCAGATGTTTTGTATCTATATCCTAAGCCTGTTTTTACATATATAGACTATGTAGCTTTTTCTAGAGCGAGAAGTTTTGAGTCTGTTAAAGTGTTTGGTGAAAGAATAACTAGAAATCCTGTATTTAAAGAAGTAATGTTGCGATAAAGATACTAATTTGACCGCAAATGTTTTGCGGGTCTCCGCTAGTATACATATATGTGACATTATAGAGTATGTCAGTATTCACAATGCGAGTTAAATAATAAACGAAATGTTTCACCTTATACCGAACTTGCTAAAAGCATTTTCCTTTAATTTTTATCCTTGCAATACAAAGGGATTTTTTAAACTAAAATAATTTCCATCTTTCAATGACATCTCCGAAATACATTTTTAAGTCTTCGATCAAAGCCTTGCAGTTGCTTTGATCGAAAAATTAAAAATTGCTTAAAATAAAATGAAGTTAATGTCATTGTGTTTCGTGTTACGGTAGCAAAATAGACAGGAGAAAGAGGATTCCTTTCAAATTAATTAGTTTCATTTGTGAAAATTAAATTTATTATTTATTATTTATAAAACTGAAATACAAAATAAATACCGTGGAATATTTTCATTACTTTTATTATTAATGATTCTTGGAAATAGTTAATTATAAAATAATACTTTTACGGGTAAATAATACATATATTTAATAGAAGGGTGAGAGAGTTGTGCATCTGAACTTCTATTTCTATTATTTATTTATCTATTTATCTATCTACCGGGCTACATCGTGGCCACAGCGCAACAGCACTTTCTGTTCGATTAGCGAGGTTAAGCGACGTTTCGTCCGTTCAGTAGCTGGATGGGTGACCATCGTTTGCATTTGCGATGATGAAGCGTGGCTCGAATCCCACGTAAAACTTAGGTAGGTCCTCTACGTCACCTGAATGTTGCCGTTTTGAAGAAGGTTAAACAACCCAAACAGTACTGAAAAATATTGAAAAAGATATGTTTGAGTTTTATCAGAAGAAAAATGCACAAAAAGTGCTCAAAACACGGAGAAAATCACTTTTTGGTACAAAATACTATATATCCTTCTATCTGATCATAAAAAGAAGGTTCTGGCTGAATTCTAAATTACTAGGGGCACTCAATATATTTTGCCCCACCCTTTTTTCTTAGCTAAATGGAGCTGAAACGTCTTTTGGGGCGTAAGTTTGAACTTTCTGCGCTTCAGATAAGATTTTTCCAGTTTGAACCTCCCCTCCTTGTATAAAACCGCTTTTAAATGTCCTTGTATAAAACCGATGGTTAACGCAGTTTCGAAAATGGCGTCTGACAGTGATGTGCATCGTAAACAGAGAGCTGTTATCGAGTTCTTAACCGCAGAGAAGGAAACAGTTGGAAATATTCACAAACGTCTACAAAACGTTTACGGAGATGCTGTTGTTGATCGAAGCACAGTTGGACGCTGGTCTAAACGTGTGAGATCATCGGAGAGGGGGAGAGCCAGCCTCGAGGAGCCACGCAGCGGTCGCCCGGCATCGGCTGTGACATTTCACACTGTGCAACGTGCTAACAGCATCATTCGATCAAATCGGCGCGTCACATACAAGGAGCTATCATTGGAGCTAGGAATTAGTGAAGAAAGTGTGAATACGATAATTCAGCAACTGGGATACTCAAAAGTGTGTTCGTGGTTTGTTCTCGCGAACTGACTGACAAGATCACAAAGCCTAAAGAAAAGAAATTGCTTCTGAGTCGTTGGTTCGATATGAGACAGAAGGGGATGACTTCCTTTCACGAATTGTGACTGGGGATGAGACTTGGATACACCACTTTGAACCTGAAACAAAACGCCAAGCCATGGAGTGGCATCACGCAGACTCCCCACGCAAGAAAACGTTCAAAATGGCTCCCTCTGCAGGAAAGGTTATGGCCACCATCTTCTGGGACATGAAAGGGGTGATTCTGGTGCACATTATGAAGAAAGGAAAAACAATGAACTCAGAGGCATATATTGCTACCCTACAGAGACTCTAGAGACGTATAAAGCGAGTTCGACCGGAGACAAAACTGGAAGACGTCCTTCTTTTGCACGATATCGCAAGACCACACAACAGTTTGCAAACAAGAGAGGCCATCACAAAAATGCGCTTGACTGTGTTACCCCACCCTCCATACAGCCCGGATCTGGCACCTTCTCAGTATCTGTCCCGCGACTCCTTTTGCTTTGTTTATCGTTTTTTATTTTGTGTCTCAAATTTTGCATCATCGGTCATTATAACCCCCAAATCGATCGCTTTCGTGCTTCTCTGTATTTCCTGTCTATTTGGAGCATAATATGCACTCAGTTTTGCAGTCTCTTTAAGTTCCTCATTTCTACCGTATCTCAAGAGCTGAAATTTCTCGGTGTTAAATGTTGTTGTCTTCTGACCATTTGTATATTCTGTTTGTATCCCTCTGCAAGGCCTCCACTTTGCATCGCTGATTTTTCTGCTGATCTTTGTATCGTCTGCAAAGGATGTTACTATACTGTTGCTGTTTACTTCAGTGTCTATGTCTGTTAGCATGATAATGAATAGGAGTGGGGCTAGTACTGTACTTGTGGTACTGTGCTGCGTACTTCCGATTCTGATGATGATATACCTTGAATTTTGACGACCTATAGACGTTCTGTGAGGAAGTTGTAGATCTATTTTCCTACTTTGCCTGTTATTTCCATGTTTCACTTTATGTGCGATTATACCATGATCACATTTGTCAAAAGCTTTAGCAAAATCCGTGTATATGACATCGTAGTTTTCATTGTCTTCCAGTGCATCTAGGATATTGTTATAGTGCTCTATAAGTTGTGATAGGCATGATCTTCCTGATCGGAATCCGGGCTGATTTTCGTTGAATCTTTGCACTGTCTCCAAGAAGTCATACATTTTCTCTCTAATTATTCTTTCAAATACTTTGGTGAGGTGGGATGTCAATGACACTGGTCTAAAAAGTTATGATTAATAATATATAACTTATGAATAAGAAATATTAATTAATTTCAAATACATAAATGGAATAATAGTTGAAAATTAGACAATGAATTTAAATCATTGTGAAGTCGTTAAAATCATTGTGAAGATATTTATTTTTTTATTTATTTATAAAATAAATATTACAGAAGTGACTGTAATTAGACAAGAGAAATCAACAAGTAATATAGTAATGCAGGGGCGGATCCAGCCTTCTGGGCTGACTGACTGTCTTCCAAAATTTGAAAAGTAACAAATGCGTACGGAACTACTGTAAATTGTGAACTTTTCGCTAGCACCTTTTTGGCAGAAGTACATTTTCAAGTTGCTATAACATATTTTCAAATGAAATAAAAGATATAAAAATAAAACAATGGAAAATTACATCATATTTATCAAAATATTATATAATTAAATATTATATATATTATATATTATTAAAATATCATATAATAAAAAAATTCACTGAAAATTCTGACCGTCTTTTGGAAGACGGTGGAAGACGGTCTAAATCCGCCCCTGTTAATGTACATTTAATCCTAAATTTTTATTCGGACTCCATTACTAATCAAGATTGCAATTTGGTTTTAAATGAATTTACGTTCGAAATATGTTTCATACCGACATTTAAATCAGTCCACAGCTTTAGTCCAATGAAAATAGGTAATTTTTAAGATGAAGACAATCTAAGTTGAGGAATAGCGTCCTTTGATTTATTTCTAGTCTGACATGAGTGAATTTTTTGATGAGTTACAAAATATTTATCTATCCACTGTAAGTTAATGAGTTTGTTCATCCATTCGTAAATGCAAGTAAATTGTGCTAGTTTGATTACGTCTTTGATCTTTAATAGTTTTAGCTTTTCAAAGAATGCGCCTGAATGATCATGGAAATCAGCATCAAATAATTGCTCGTTTTAGGATGACAAAGATATTGTTTAAAGCGTTGTTAGCCTAATTTCCGCATATGAGGGTACGGTACGTTATATAAGATAGGACAAGAGTATGATACAGAGTTGATAAGACCTGTTTAGAGATTACGTGTCTAGTTTAAACGTTACAGAAACATTCCACTGTAAATTCTTATCCAGCATTACACCGAGAAATTTTGTTACAGTTTATTCCTTCACAGTGATTTTATCAGCATTTCGGTCATCAAGATGAACATTTCGTTTATTAGTAAAAATCATGAAATTTGTTTTACTGGTATTTAGGAAGAGTTTATTGGAGGTCAACTATTTCATAACTTTCATAACATCTCTTTGCAAGAAAAATCACAGTTGTTTCATCACAAACAAAATGAAGTTAAGTATATCAGAAGAGCGTGGAAAGTCATTTATATTTAATAAAAATAACAGTGGACCCAAAACTAAACCCTGAGTACACCATGATTACCAATTTAGTTCAGCAGACGTTTATTTACCGAGACAAATTGATCTCTATTGGACATATAACTTTTAAACGTCACTGATAGTTTCTCTAAAGCCATAAGAATATAATTTGTCAAGTAGAATATTATGGTCTATTACATCAAAGTCCTTATTCAAATTGCTAAGTAAATGCTATTGTAGGATCATTTCCCTTAAATAGGGGCTGCAAACCCACAAGGAAAAAGAAAAACGATTCCAAGGCCTTTCGTGTATTCAAAGCTACACCTCGTCAGGATGCTATACGACCAATTTTTAGCATGGCTGGGAATATTGTTTTGAAAATATTTTGCTTGATAATTTCAACCAACGTGACAAATATTTTATCTCTGACAAGTATCTTCAACAGGTATTTTTTTAATTTATCAATAATATTTTGGACGTCAGTAGAGGTAGACTGAGCAAAAGAAAATGAATTTAGTGGGTTGAGTGGTTGAGTGGCATGTAGTCTAACCGTGAATGATCATTATTTAGTAACTGTGAGCAAAACTTATCAGCTGTTGAAGTAAAATGGTTATTTAAAGAGTTTGCAATAGAAATATTACAAATAATTTCTTTATTACCAACATTTAGTTTTTCTATTGAAGTTTTCTTAGTTTAATTTTTGCTAAGATTGTTTATAGCTGTCCACGTGTTTTTTTATGTCTCCTTTGTTTGAAATGATCGTTATAACAGTAATATTTTGCAATTTTTTTAATTTAGTTAATTTGTTTCTATATTGAGCATATTGTAGGTTAGGAATTTTATTTTGTAATTGCAATTTGAATAATTTATCTCTGCTCTTTATTGAAATCATAATTCCTGGAATGATCCATATGGATTTGCAACACTTTCGGGCGAAATCGTTTTTCTTCTTAAAGTAAAGCAAATATTAAAATTATGAAATAAGGAGTTATAGAAGAACTTAAACATATGATCTAGATCAGCGTTTCTTAACCTTTTTCGACATCAGCACCCCCTGTAGTTAGGTCTAGGCAGTCCAGCACCCCCTTCACCTGGTTACAGAGACTACGATATTAAGACAAGATACACAAAGAATTATATTTACAAATTCAAACCTAAATATTTTCTTGAATATAACAATATAATAAAATACTTGTTCTTGAATATAACAATAGATCAAGCGGCCAAAAGAAATGTTAAGAATAACAATCAAGGAGAATTACTTACCCCCTAATCTTGCAAAATCATGCAAAAAAAAGTAAATTTCTTGTGACACAGTCATCGTCTTCCTTCTTAATATTAATGGTGATAATGTAAACGTGCAATAAATCTTTCGTAATTAAATATATATTCAAATTCTCATACAATAATATCTGTTAATAAAATATAAAAGATTAGCATTAGGAGTTTGTGAAGCAACAACTTCGGTGGTATCCCAAGATGCCACTCCACTACAATGTGACGCCTTATGTGTAGCGTCCGCCTAACGGTGCAGTACGATGCGTTTGGTTAACGGACCTAACGTATCCATACTGCACATGACAGAAGCCCTTGTCCAGCACCCCCTAAAATCGATTTCAGCACCCCAGGTTAAGAAACACTGATCTAGATCATTCGTAGGTTCGTCGCAGTCAAACCGAGTACTGAAAATGTTAATCTGCAGCTCCAGTTCACATCGTTATTGGTATTTTCATTACTTGTATTTTCGTTTTTGATCCTATTTTTGTTTTTTTAGTTTTTATTGTTACTTTTATTATTACTTATTTCATTACTTGTAATTTATTTTTTAGTACTATTTTTTATTTCAGGCTTTTATTATTACCAGCTGTACTATGCAAGTTATTTTCTTTCCTTCTGCCAATAAAGTTTCCTATTTCCATTTCTATTATCCATACCTCCTCTTATCTCTGTCTGTCTGTCTGTCTGTCTGTCTGTCTCTGTCATGACACTTTCACTAGAGTTTATTCATCTATGTTAAGGGCTTAAAAATAATTTTATTACAGCAAAAGGTTTTGAGGTAACATATACTTACGCATAAAACGGGGTTATATGTAGCATCTTAAGGAGTGAAAACACTGCCATTGTCATGGTGACATGGTGATAACGAGGGCTCCCTTCAATTGTCAGGCCCTTAGGCCCTCATTTAAACCATTATTGTATATTAAATTTAGCTTTGAGCATTTTTTCATGCAGGAAGGAGGGGCCAAGGTGAATGCCCGCAAAAACGCCCCCCCCCCCCATAGAGGAAGAAGAGAACCAAAATCAAGGTCCAGGGTTTTCGAGATACATGGACATACTGCGTTTGAAAAACTGGAGGTCAGAGACATGGGGAACGATAGATTGAGGAAGATTGTTCCAGAGTTCACCGGTTGAGTAGATGAAAGATTGAAAATACCGATTGACCCTTCCGTCAGACAGGTGGAGAGAAAAGGAATGAGAACGTGTCGGAAGTCTGGTAACAGAGCCGGATTTAGACGTGTGGAGGCCCTGGGCAGCCTCCATGTGGAGGCCCCCCTACCTTAGGGGAAGACATAATTGAAGTCATCCATAAGATTCATAATATAATTAACATACACACACTTTCAAAACATCGTGCACTCTTGTGTCTGTCCATTCCACTCATTTCTGCAAAAAATGAAAGCCTCGGGTTACTCGGGTATTCCATTATAGTGAGAGTAGGCCTAAAAGAGTAATAAAAACAAAATAATAATCAGTACACAACAAATAGTAATTGGTAAAAGTTTATGTACTACAGTGGTATTGGATGCGCGTGTTTTTTTGTTGATCATCTATCGGGTTTTTCTAGTTTCGGGTTTTTTCTATTTTGATAATGGCTTGTCAATATGTGGAGGCCCCCAAGATGTGGAGGCCCATGGGCAGCTGCCCACTTTGCCCACTCCTAAATCCGGCCCTGTCTGGTAATGCGTGCTCTCCTTAAAGGAGGAGGCATGCAGTTAGAGAATTCAGAAGAGCAGTGTCCGTTATAATAGCGATAGTAAAGAGAGAATGAGGCAACATTATGGCGAAGAGAGAGGGATTAAAGACATTCAGTAAGAGGCGAGGAACTGATGAGACGAAAAGCTTTTGATCCCACCCGATGGATTAGAGCTATGTGGATTGAGCCACCCAACGCATGAGAAGCGTACTCCATACAGGGGCGGATAAGACCCCTGTATAGAGACAACAACTGGGTGGGGGTGAAGAAACTACGGAGCCGTTACAGCATACCTAACCTCTTAGAAGCTGTTTTGGAAAGAGAGTATATGTGATCTTTCCAGGAACGCTCACGAGAAAAGGAAACGCCAAGATTGTTAGGAGAAGAGGAAGGATTGAGTTGTGTATTGTTGAAGATAAGAGGATTGTCGTATGGAAGATTGTGACGAGTAGACAGATGGAGGAACTGAGTTTTTGAAGCATTGAAAGCCACAAGGTTTTCTTTGTTCCAATCAAAGAGATCAGAAAGATCAGAAGTGAGGTGCACCATAATTGTCCTACACGAAGCATGGAGTGACTGTTGAAATGGACGCTTTGTGAAGTGGGTGGAGAAGTGAAGAGTAGAATCATTAGCATCAGAGTGGATAGGACAGGAAGTGAGATTTAATAGATAATTGATAAATAAAAGAAAGAGCTATGTGGATTATTTTAAATTTTATGGAAAATGTAAATATAGCTAAGGAGAACAAAGAAATAATGATATCAATATTTATGGATTTGAGTAAGGCATTTGATGTAATAGACCATAATATTCTACTTAATAAATTATATTGCTACGGCTTTAGAGGAGCAATCAGTGATTGGTTTAAAAGTTATTTGTCCAATAGATATCATTTTGTATCAGTAAATAAGGTTTGCTCAACTAAAGCGCTTGTCAAACATGATGTGCCACAGGCAATGTTCCCTCTAATTTTTTTTAGTCCGTGTGCGCAAGAAATTTTCGTTGTGCATACATTTAGATTCATGGTGAAAAATTGTGCAAACTTTTCTGAGCGCTATTTATCTTCAAAATGAAATATATATAAATATTAAATACTTAATAAATATTATTTCCATAAGGTGATAGCTTCATCATTACGGTACTATTAAATAGATATTAAAAAACTGTTTACAATATTATATATTCTTAAAAAAGAAAACATTTTATCCGTTCTAAAAATATGAATAAAATAAAAAATAGTAAAATAAAATTCAACAAAATAAAGAAATAAAATAAAAAATAACATTAATTGAAAATGACTATTTTAGTTGTCATTTCTCAAAACAATTTTTAGCATTTAGCAATTTAAAATAGACTATCAAGATTAATACATGATTTTATCCATTCACAAAATAGGAATAAAATAAAAAATAATAAAATTCAATAAAATAAAATATAATCAAAACAACATTAAATGAAAGTGCCTTTCATTTAAGTATGATTATGATTTCTTCCTACGATCTTTAGCATTTGCCCATTCCAAATAAACTCTATGAAGATTAATGCATCCGTCATCATTCAGGTAACTTTTAATTCGCATGAGCATGTCCAAATGATTTTCTTTCAAACAGTTTCTTAATTTGTTCTTTATAGAATTCATTAAACTGAAACCACGCTCACAGTCCACACTAGATGCTAGGAAAGTTCCCCCAATATCCATCAACTTAGCAAGGTCACAAAATTGTTCATTTTGGAGGACGAATGTCACCATATCATCAAAGTTTTTAACCAGCTTACTTTTAATTTTCTCCCATACAACAAAATTAAAATCATTGTACTGTTCGATTATGGTAGAACTTTCACCAAGAAAATCTGCATATTTTGCACATAAAGCTTTAACATGCTCAATGCCAAAGTCGGCGAAGTCGGGCGGAAGGGGTTAATACTTAAAAGAGCGACTACAGAGTATGTTCAACTTCCGAACTTGCAGAGCTGGGCACTTGCGTTTTTTTGCGCGTTTTTTTGCGGTACTGCGGTACTACTACCGCACTACCAAACCGGTACCGCATAACGCAGTACCGCAAAGGATCGCTGAAAGTACAGCAGTACCGCTACCGCATTCAAATTTCCCGCGGTACTTTCCGCGGTACCGACCAACACGGTAGTACCGCAGTACCGCAGTACCGCAAAAAAAACCGCAAGTGCCCAGCTCTGCCGCCGCCGCCGCCGCCTATGTTGATGCAAATGGTCAGACCTTGTGTGACGGTATATTTTTTAAATTACTTCATTTACTGTCGTGACTCATGATACGCTTGAGCCTGTGCGCATTTTATTTTGCTGCGTGCGCGGGTTTCACAACGCGTGTGCGCGCGCACACGCGCACACCTTAGAGGGAACATTGGCCACAGGGCTCAGTTCTGGGTCCACTGTTATTTTTATTATACTGTATATAAATGACCTTCCACGTTCATCTGATATACTGAACTTCATAATGTTTGCAGATGATACAGTTGTCTCTTTTTCTTGCAAAGTTGTTAATACAGCTAAGAATATATTTCATTCAGAATTCATCAGTGTAATGAAATGGTTGACCACCAATAAACTCTTCCTAAATACCAGTAAAACAAATTTCATGATTTTTACTAATAAAAGAAATGTACAGAGTCATGCAAGAAGTAAATAGACACCCTTAATTTTATGGTAAAATGTATGCATCCTTTTTTTTTGCCATTATTATGACTAATATTCGTTTCCTACATTTCTATCCTTGAAGAAGGACTTATGCCAATATTCTCAAGTGGTCAAATTGAAAAAGACAGCTGCTTGTTCATGGAAGATGAAGCCCCATGCCACACTGCAAAAAAGACGAAAGAATGGGAGGAGCGAAATGGTATCAAACGACTTCCTTGGCCGAGTCAGTCCCCTGACATGAACCCCATAGAACACGTGTGGGCAATACTAGACAAGACTTTACGTAAAAAGCCCAAAAAACCAGCAACACGATCAGAATTGTTAAATCTTTTACGCCAAATTGTTACAGCAAAATCTGGGCTGTCTATTTACTTCTTACATGACTCTGTATATCTGGATGAACTTAATGTTAATGAAATCGCCATAAAGGAGTGTACTGTAACAAAATTTCTTGGTGTAATGTTAGATAAGAGTTTGCAATGGAGTGATCATGTAAATTATATCGCGAAAAAGATT
Organism: Bathynomus jamesi; assembly: GCA_023014485.1. Lineage (NCBI taxonomy): Eukaryota > Metazoa > Arthropoda > Malacostraca > Isopoda > Cirolanidae > Bathynomus > Bathynomus jamesi. The sequence goes on along the minus strand of JAJOZX010003182.1, from coordinate 134,959 downwards.
TCAAGGTGCGTTGCTATAATGTTTAAACTTAGAAATGTAGTACCTAAACAAGTTTTATTGACTCTTTATCATACTCTTGTTCTTCCTTATATAACATACTGCACCCTTGTTTGGGGAAACTCTGCTAACAACGCATTAAATGGTATCTTTGTCATCCAAAAACGAGCAATAAGGTTATTATCTAATGCTGATTTCCTTGATCACTCTAGTGCATTATTTAAAGAGCTAAACCTACTAAAGCTCAACGATATAACCAAACTGGCACATTTTATTTTTATTTATTTATTTTTATTTATCGCATGCCGATATAAAAAATATTGTGAATGTAAATTTGTTTAAAACCAAGTTGAAATCCCGATTAATAATGGCATACTAACAAAAATCTAGGATTAATGTCCACTAATATTGTTTAATATTGTCCATTAATATTGTTTAATATTGTAATACAGGTTTTAACTATTAATAATACTTATTTACTTATTTATTTATTTATTATTACGTATATGGAAATTATAGGTCCTGCTCCAACCAGATTAGCCTAAACACAACCTAGGCTACGTTGGAGATGGAAGACCTAGGCCAAAGATGAACTAGCCTAACTATTTGTCCATAAACAGGACTTCCATACACTTTTGTTAAACAATTACAGCCGAAATGTCAGCTTATTTAACCTAAATTTAATAACCGAAGGGAAATTTATGAACTTCTTACCTTGAAACTGTTATTAATTTTATCTCTTGACACCATTAAAACATTTTTATTCCGGCTTTTTCCGTCGCTGTTGTTATGCTTAATCCGCTTATGCTTATTCAGCTTCTCGCCCTCTTATTCTGCTTATCCCGATCTTTTTCTTCTTCTTCTTAAAACCGTGTTGCTATTTCTAGCCATGGGATCTTTTTTCTTTTCATCCCATATTTGTTTTTTCGTTGGTGTTTATTTAATTTTTCTCAGCAAGAGTTCATGTTCTCCTTCTGAGTTATTTTTTATTATTATTATTTATTTTAATGTCAATATGGCTTATCCAAGATTAGGTGGGTCTTCCATTTCGGTACTCCCAAATTTTCCATAATTATTAATTAATAACAACTAGCTGCTTATTTTTAATAAGAGCCCAGTAAAGCCTAAAGCTTAAGGGCCAAATTAAATAAAATAAATAGTCGAGCTTCACAATTATTCATGTCATTGTAAATTGAAAAAATGTATTTATTTTATTATTATTAATAAAGGTTATTCTATTCTATCTATATAAGAGAGTGGGTGACAGGACAGAGCCTTGAGGATCACCACTATTAATAGCTTTAGGAGAAGAACAGTGGCCATTTACACCCGCAGCTATAGATCGGCCAGAAAGGAAATTAGAGATGAAGGCACAAATAGAAGGATAGAAACTGACGGAGGGCAATTTCGAAATTAAAGATTTGTGCCAGACTCTATCAAATGTTTATGATATGTCTTGCGCAATAGTAAAGGTTTCACCAAAATCCCGAAAGGAGGGTGACCATACTGACGATCTGAAAGAAGATTGTGAGAGGAGAGGTGTTTAAGAATCTTCCTATTAAGGATAGATTAAAAAACTTTGGAATGGCAAGAAATCAAAGCAGTTGGACGATAGTTGAAGGGTTGAGAACGGTCATCCTTCTCCTGGACATGCTGAATGAAAGCGAAGTTCCATCAGGAACGAAAAGTACCAGATAAAAGACAACGCCGACAGAGTTTACCTAGGCAGGATGTCAACACAAAAGCACAGTTCCATAGGCCGAACTGAACGATATGACAGGAAACAGATATAAGATTGTGGTCGGAGGAGCCCAACGGAGAGAACGTTTGACAGAGTAAAAAGAAGGATGAGTGGTGACAAAAATCCAGAATGTTGGGCCTATTTCCAAGGCGATTGGGGATACGAATAGGGTGCTATACAATCTGCTCTAGGTCATTCAGGACAGAGAAGTTGTAAGCTAGTTCACCAGGGATGCCAGTGATATGGGAGGAAAGCCAAAGGTGATGGTGAACATTGAAATCTTCCAAAATGGAAATTTCAGCAACAGAAGAGTGGGATAGAATATATTCTAATTTGGAAGTGAGGTAGTCAAAAAGTTTACGATAATCAGTAGAGTTAGGAGAAAGGTAGACAGCGCAGATGTATTTGGTTTGAGATTGGCATGTAAGCCGTAGCTAGAGGGTGAGTGCAGAATTCGGAGATTGAAGTTCAGGAATATGAGAGCAAGTTTGGTCGTTGTGTACATGTACGCAACATCAACCTTTGGAATGAAGTTGAGTATAAAGAAAATAGGAGGGTACAGAAATGGGTTGCTGTCAGTCGACAGTGAGGAAGAGAAGGTGAGGTTTAGAGGAAGAGAGGTGGTATTCAAACAGATTTAAAATTTAAGGAAAGGCCACGAATGTTGCAGAAATTTATGAAAAGTGGATCAGACAGAGGCCCAGAATATCTCGAATGAGCAGTAGCAGAACCAGCTCCGCTGCCCGGTCTGCGTTCCCGTTATCGCCATTGGGAGAGACAGAAGTGGGTACATTTATGCTCCCCTCCCCAGGGGACTCCGAGGCTCTTGAAGTCGATGCCATTTCGTTGTTTTTTTTTAAATTCTGAAAAGGTTGCGTAGTATGTAAGATGCATGTATGCGTAGCGAGGAATAGGGAGAGAAGTGTGTGTTTGAGAGCATGCTGGACCGCTTACAGGGTAAATGAGACACGGAAAAAGATCAGCTAAGGAGGACAGTCACTTTCGTCTTATTTTCTCTTGTTGTGATTTATAATTTATAATAAATAAAATGTCAGTTTCATTAGGAAATTGGTGGCGTTTTAATTTGCTGTAGTCATAATTTTGTTAAATACTGAATCACTGCTTAAAGACCAAATGAATTGTTAATTTAACAAAACAGCAACCGTTCTTCGCAAATAACAGTAATTAAATTAAGAACTAACAAATAATAAATATAATTAACAACTGCGAATTTTTGTAAGCAGGCAATTAATTGAAGTATTTTTACGAAATTATATTTTGCTAATGGCACTTTGTTAATAAATAACATTACAGATGAAGTGCAAGATATTGCTATTTTATTATTACGATTCCTAAATTCTCCGACTCAATGTCTCTCTCTCTCTCTCTCTCTCTCTCTCTCTCTCTATCTATCTATCTATCTATCCAGTGGCGGTCCTAGCTTACATGACGCCCTGGGCGAACCTCACCTTCAGCGCCCCCCCCCCCCTGTTCGCCAACACACACACATTCGAATCCCCCAAAATAAAGGACAGACATAACTCTTTCACAAAATAACTTTTTATTGGACTAATTGTTGGAACTTCAGAACCAAAACAAAGACTCAAATTTCTGAATTTTACAAATCCTTCATCACGTAAATAGAATAACTCACTTAAGATAATGTAATTATGATACTATGAACAGGAAAAATACAAATTAAATTGCACAACTGCCATAAATAAACTATTTTTATTTATTTCTTTATTTATTTATTCTTATTTTTTTTTATTTTTTTTGCAGGCGCTCATGCCGCCCCTCCACAAATGCCGCCCTGTGCGGCTGCCCATATTGCCCATATGAGGAACCGCCACTGTATCTATCTATCTATCTATCTCTCTCCCTCCCTCCCTGAAAGAAATGTTTTGCGACGAATGATTTCACAAAGTGTTTGTACGTCTTTGATTTTAAATTTCAGTCTGGACTGTCCCAAACCAGTTCGGAATAATGAGGAACCGTGATAAATCTGTTGTTTATGAAATTTTTTAGTGAACCGTGCCGTTTATACGCTATAAAACTATATTTTAATATTAAACGTACCTGAAGATACGTTTATATTAAATGGAAATGAAAATGAAAAGGTTTATTGGCAGACTATAGTCCATATGACAAATATTAATAATACAATGACAGTTCACATACTAAGGATAGAAATATATAAAATTAATTACAACTAATACAATTATATACAATTAATTAGAAATAATACAGTACTGTCGAAGTTAAGTGGAGCTACAGACAGGACGTTTTCGTACGATGAACTTCATAGCTTAGATTATTATTATTTAATTTTGTGGTTCCCAACCGGTTTTGGCTTATGGCCCCCTTAGGAACCTTATTTTTTCCTGTGGCCCCCATAAGCATTATTTTCAGTAGGTAATATGCAGATTTAACTCTATTTTACAAAATAACATTTTCCTGTGGCCCCCTTCAAATGTGCCATGGCCCCCGGTTGGCCCGCCCCCGGCCCGCCCGCCGCCGCCTTAGAAGACAAACGGCAGGACTCATGGATAGCTTGGATAATCAAGTAGGTTGATTTTTTAATTAAAATTATATTAACATAAGTTTAGCAATGCATCTAACATAAAATCTTGTTACGCATTTATAAACAAATTTTATTATATAGTATATGTTTATTTATATTTTTTATCAGGGACTTTGTTTCACGTTTCATCATAAAACATTTGCAACTGTAAACATGCTTAGATGCTTATCTTTCACATTTAAATATATTTACAAACATGTGTGAATATGATAGCAGTTAAATGTGTTCTCGACTCTTGACGATAAAGAAAGCGCTTAAAACAATGCATAAAAGATATTTGTAAATATGCTCTACTTTTTTGCTGATGATTGCTCTAACTTCTGCATTGTTATTACCAGCACCATCGGGGTTCGAACCTCCGACCTCAGTGTCTTCGCTTCTCTTTCAGGGAAACAGTGTCAACCACCAACCTACGGGCTTTGCGGTGCTGGTAATAATAATCCACTGAGCCGCATTCTGTGTTGAATCTAGATTTACGACACCAGAATATGACGGTTCGCCCTTTATAATAAAGTAATTGAGTTAATTAAAGCGTTTAATGGGTGACCAATTTTTATCTTTTAACCAAATAAATAATGCATTTAATGAAGGAGATAAAAAAAAAGCTTTGTAGTTTTTGTTTAATTATTAGCAAAATAAAGGAATAATTATTTACAGTGAATAACAATTAGTTCATATTGAAAATGTGCAATATTACAGTTAATGATTATATATATATATATTGACAATAATGAAGTGATTTAAGAGAGGACAAAAGTTCAATAATGCAATGGTGTTAAGAACAATAATTAGGATGACAAAATACGGTACTTAATAGAGAGGAAAAAGCCTATTTGTGGAATTACATTAACATAAAATATGCGAGTCTGAAATTTGCGGAATTGGAAAAACACTTCATATAGCCTATGCGGTTAGGTTGGGAGTTTGAATTTATAGGCTATATAACAAAGTAGCCTGGCGTGACGCTATAAACCCTGTAGACCAAGTGAGTTGGACCCAGTGGCGGTCCTCGGCATAGGCGATATAGGCGGCCGCCTAGGGCGCCAATTGGTGGTGGGGGCGACATAGCACGCCCGTTTTTTGTTTTTTATCAAACAGGCTCCAGTCCAGGGCTCGAGAAATTTACCAACTCACAGTCTCACCAACCCCGGTTGGAGATAGATCAGTGGCGTAGCTAGGGGGGAGCAGGGGGAGCGGTCGCTCCCTCCCCCTGAGCACATTCTCCAAAAGTGGCGCCTTTTCAACAATGTAAGCTACATGCATACATACATACATACATAACGTGTTTTATACTTGTCTAAAACCTGTACAAACAGGGTTGGACGAGTCCAAAACCAGTACAGGGCGGCATGACTCACGACTGACATTGCTTATTTGAACTCATTTCTCCATAAAACATTGCTGTGAGACGTTGTGTAACGTAACTTGTGTAGTGTTATATTAGTATCGATTGGTACGTATTAGAAGCTTCATTATTTTATCATGTGAAATGATATGTAATAATCACAATACTGGAATTATTTTCCCTTCCAATCGGTGTATTAATTCATATTAATATAAATAAATAAATAATTATTTATAATAATTAAATAATAATAATAAATATTTATTTATATTCACATTGTGTGGCATTTTCAATATGTATTTTGAAAACGGTGATAAATGTGTCTTTAGTTAGTAATACTTTTTAATAATACTTATTATATTAATTAAAATTATTAAAAAGTATTTAATTTTTACTTCAATACTAAAAGAAGAACAATGCAATCATATCAAATCTTTCGCACTGACTCTAAAGAAGCTTTGTCATACCAGATGGGCGCCCAGAAAGTCAGCAGTAGAGGCAGTTTTGCAGAATTTACCAGCACTAGTAGTTGCCCTGCAAAGAATTGTGGATGGTGAGATAAAAAACTGTACTCCTAAACAGCTCGCTGAGGCAAAGGGTATTCTGGTAACACTCTATACTTACGAATTCTTAGTTCTTCTTATATTCTGGAGTAAAGTGCTAGAGAAGGCTTTCAATTTATCCACATATTTACAGAAAAGTAGTCTAGATCTGGTAACGGCTTCTCATTTGATTCAGCTTTTTGAAAATGATATAAATAACATGCGAAATAAATTTGAATCTGAATTCAAACAGATTGAGAATGAAGCAACTGAGTTGGCTCGAAAATGTGATATTACTACGGAATACAAGCAGCACAGAGTATGTAAAAGAAAAAGATTCCATGAGGAAATTGCAGAGGATGAAGGAATATTTGATGCCCGGAAGAAATTCATAGTTGAATCCTACTTAGTGTACCTAGATTCTGTTATAAATAGCACAAATAAAAGATTCGAGCATTTTAATAATGTGGCTTCCAAATTTAGTGGTTTAGATCCAGAGCATTTTGACAACGCAGATAATGTGAACAAATTAGAATTTTTGGCAGACATGTACTCAGACGTCATCGACAGTCAAACCGAAATTGTGCAAGAGTTTCTTTCATTTAAAGACATGTACAAAGAGATAATGAGCACTAGCAGTAAGGCAAATTCAAGTGTCGAGAAACTGACCATCAACACTGTACTAAAATTCATGATCGCCAATGCATGTGTTCCATTTATCCTAACCTGTCGACATTGTACCACATTTTTCTGACCTTGCCAATAAGTAGCCCAATTGCGGAACGATCCTTTAGCCGACTCAAACTCATAAAGTCCTACCTGCGTTCTATGATACAATGGGTGAGGACAGATTGTCCGGGTTAGCTTTGCTCTCCATTGAAAGACAGTTGGCTACTGAAGTAGATTATAATAAAGTAATAGATAACTTCGCTAGAATGACGCCTAGAATGATGCTTCGTATTGTTTTGATTTTACCTTTGGAATATAAAATAAGTAAATAACATGTGTTTTTATTATGTTTTGATTTTAAATACAATATAAATATATGAACTTACTGTAAAACTGTAAATTCTTGTGTTTTGATTTTAAATACAAAATAAACATGTATAATGAATTTAAAATTATTTTATTTGGTATGCGGGGTGGCGCCTTTTTTATGTGCTCGCTTCCCCTGACGTTAGAACCTGACTACACCACTGAGATAGATATTTATCCTTGGTGATAGGCATCGATTTTGCTTGAAAAAATCAATTTATAAAACTAAATTAAAAGTTATTTCATTAAAATAAACAAGCAATGAAATAGGTATGAGTTAAAAGTGTTTATAATTATTAAAATCAAGCGGAGTAAATTAGAGTATAGCTAGCGACGGATTTTTCTCCACTCCACAATTTCGTATGTGTTCTAGTTTACAGTGAGTCGTGTCTGGCCGAGCATCATGTTGAAGAGGACAAAGCCGTCAGGTGCACAGGGAAGAAAGAGAAGAAAAGAGGAAGAGGAGATGCGATCGAAAAGTAAAGGTATGTCATGAACATTTTATTTAAGTTTCATTTTTATATCTAACGTTACTTTTTTAAACTGTAAAATCAAGATAAGTTTAAGTGGGCAATCCGCTATTTCAGGCAAAAATCATCAATTTTTTTCTTTTTTTTGCTGAAATGACTTCTAAAATTTGTCTGCTTCATGTTTGTGTTGTCAAATTTTGGGTTTTTGGTTTAAAACCCTCACCCTCACCATAACCTACCCTTTATGGCTAGGTGTAAGGTTTATAGGCGTTTAGTTTTAGTATTGGGCTTAACTAGATTTCTGCTGTGACATTAATCTGGAAAATACACAATAAACAAATATAAACCCCAAATAAAATAAATGGCATGTGGCAGTAATAAGTTATTTACAATGACAGAAGCAACTGTGTGTCATCATGTTTGCTTCATATGATAACATTTATTTAGCTGCTACTGTAGTATGCGGTCTACCTACGATTCGGCGGTTTACCTTTCAAGTATAATTTCTTATCTTGTTTGCTAATTGCTTGTTTACATCCCAATGTTAATCGCCCTTGACGATTGGTTAGGTTTAGTCATGATATTTTCGTTAGTTTTAACGAAAATATCATGATTAAACCTAACCAATCGTAGGTAGACCGCATACTACAGTAGCACCTTTATTTATATCGTTTTAGATGCACTTCTAAAATATCTTGGAGGACCCTCCTCTGCTAAAACTGGGATGTCTGTGGATGAAGGGCCATCTACTTCCACCTCTACTTCTGCTGCGCCAGTTTCCTCAGATGAAGGCACATCAACCACCCTCTCTATCCTGCCACTTTCTTTAGGTATGTACAAGATGGTAGCATAGATATTAGTATCATATTACCGGTATTAAATTACTATATGTCCTCTTGTCTGATAACAAGGAGGGCTAAGTTGGTTAGCTTGTACAAAATGACCCAATCATCATATGAATCATGTTTAATCTATCATAAGCATAATGTAAATAAATGAATTGGGGAAAAGCATACAGAGTTACAAAGGACGTGTTTATATTTCAAATGATATAATATTAATACTAAAAACCAAGGACACAAATCTAGGTGAAGTTGTACTAATATAAAAAGAGAATGATTATGTTTAACCCATATAAGCATACTGTAAATAAATAAATTTATTCTCATCTGCTCTATATCCTTTCAGATGCACCTGAAGGATCCTCCTATGCTGAACCTGCTGATGAAGGCACATCGATTCCGCCCATCCAGACAGATGCAGAACCAATTGATCCTGCTGAATGGCCTTCTGTCCTGAATGATAAGATGAGGACAGAATTTGTTAGGCGAGGACCATACCAGGTAACACCTGACTTCATCTTTCCTAGGAGAGAGGTGGAAGAAAATGCCACCACCAATACTTCATAGAATCTTGGTAAACGGAGAGAAAATGAAGAGAAGTTGGCTGATGTATTCACGGAAAAACAACAGCCTCTTCTGCTTCTGCTGCAAGCTGTTCTCGATAAGACTTTTCTTTAATAAAGGGAGGACTTAACGACTGGAAGAATGCAACCACCTTGCTCAATTCTCATGAAAACACGCCAGAACACTTAAAACATTTGACAACATGGAAAGAAATGGAGGTGCAGATTATAAAAGGGGAAACCATTGACAAAAAAAAAGATGGCACTCCTTGAGGCTGAGAGGAAGCGGTGGAGAGATGTTCTGGTGCGGCTGGTTGCCATAGTACAGTCTCTGGCAGTGAGGAATATGGCACTGAGGAGACACACAGAAACACTGCACACGCCATCAAACGGGAACTTCCTGAAAGAGGTTGAGCTCATAGCAAAATTTGACCAAGTAATGAAAGATCATATTCACAGGGTGGAAAGTGGATTAGCAAGTCACACCAGCTATCTGGGCAAACACATTCAAAACGAACTGATTGACTCCATCAGTACCAAGATCATTCATACAATGGTGCAGGAGATCAAGCAATCAAAGTACTTTTCGATCATTTTAGATTGCACCCCAGATGTTAGTCATACAGAACAAATGTCAGTGATAATCAGGATTGTTTCACTGGATGATAAACCCCAAGTAAAGGAGTCCACTGGCCAAAGTTTGTCGTCCCCGATTTTGTAGAGACTAGAGGACCTAAACATTCCTTTTGACGACTGCAGAGGACAGTCGTATGACAACGGAGCTAACATGAGGGGTAAAAACAAGGGAGTCCAAGCCAGGCTGCTGGAAAAGAATCCACGGGCTCTATTTGTGCTATGTGCGGGCCCATACATTAAATCTGGTGGTAGTTGATGCTGCTAAAAGCTCCACAGATGCCACTGGCTATTTTGGCATCTTGCAGAAGCTCTACACCCTGTTCTCGGCTTCTACACAAAGATGGGCTATCCTGAAGAACCATATTAACTTGACTTTAAAATCATGGTCAGAAACAAGGTGGGAAAGCAGGGTGAAGAATATTGAGCCAGTAAGGTACCAAGCAACATCAGTAAGAGAGGCACTCAATGAGTTGAGGGGTCAAGCCACTGACCCTATGGTAAAGATTGAGGCCCAGTCTTTGGCAGAGGAGATAGGGTCATACCGGTTTTCAATCTGCACTGTGGTGTGGTATGACATCCTAAGCCACATACAGCAACTCAACAAACTAATCCAGTCTCCCTCAATGCAGTTGGATGTGGCTGTCAATTTGCTAAGGAAGACTGAAACAACTCTCAGCACTTACAGAACAACAGGCTTTGTGGCTGCACAAACCTCAGCCATGGACATGTGCGGAGACATGAATGTGGAGGCTGTTCTCCAGCAAAAGAGGCTGAGGTCCACAAAGCGGCACTTCTCCTATGAGTCCCCTGATGAGCCCATCAATGACGCACTTAAAAATCTGGAGGTGACCTTTTTCAATGTGGTGGTGGATGCTGCTATCTCATCACTTCAGGAAAGATTGCAGACCTTGGGAGAAGTGAGAGACAAGTTTGAAGTGCTCTCAAACTTCCAAAACTTGTCAAATGAGGAGATGACAGAGCAATCAGAAACCATCAGCAACACTTTAAGCTGTCGAGGACATTCTGATCTCGATGGTAGGGAGTTGGCACAGGAATTAAAGAATTTGCCTGAACTGCCATTTACGAGCATGACAGCACTTCAGCTGCTGACGTTTATCCATGAAAAGCAGCTCACAGAGATCTATCCCAACCTCTGGGTCGCCCTCAGGATTGCTCTCACCTTTCCAATGACAGTGGCTGGAGCGGAGAGGAGCTTTTCCAAGCTCAAGCTCATCAAGACTTACCTGAGATCCACCATGATGCAAGACCGCCTCAGTGGTCTTGCTGTCATCAGCATTAACCATGCGGTTTCTGAGCAGATTTCCTATGATGACATCATTGATGAATTTGCATCAAGGAAGGCCAGAGGATCAGGTTTTAATAGGAAAACAACTAGACCTAAAACTTCCAAACAAATTTAAAATTCAGTTATTTGCTAGCTGGCAATCTTATTCCTTTATTAAGCTACATTGTGTGATTTATTAGTGTTTTTTATTTATCTATTTTGTGTGCAATATACATTGGAATATTTATTTTGTTTGCAATATATTTGGGAATCTTTATTGAGTGTTCAATTATTATTCATACAAGATTTCTTTGTGGTTTTTGCTTCAAGACAACTTGTTCTTACTTGAAGCTAAGAACAATAAATGAAGGAGGTGCGTTGTGTTTTAAAGACAATGTGTTCAGTGTGTTTTATTGCGGCAGAGGTTATGCACCGGGGGGGGGAGTGTGGTGTTGACAGAGGAAGGGCACCTTTGCATGATCTCGCCTAGGGCGCCAAAAATGCCAGGACCGCCACTGGTTGGACCTATGCGAATGCGAAAAGGTTACAGACACTGAGTTTATGTGAAGGTATAGGCTGTGAGACGCGAGAGCCTATAAGCGAGATGTTCATACGATGATGCTTGAAGACGGACTGCGTTTTACTTCAGTCCTTAACGGCTCGAGGAATGAAAACGTTAAAATGTAACGTTTTCTCACGGTCAAAACTGATGGAGGTGTGTAAAACAAATACTTCGAGCGGATCTTTTAAACTACTTCCCCCCCCCCTCCCGTTTCAGAGAGGGGGACATAGTTTAAAAGGTCAATATTAGGGGGGGGGAGATAATTTAACAGGTTTTACTTATCTTATTTACATAATAGAATTTTTAAGATATGTATATAAGATACATGTCTTGAAAATTCTATTATATTCTATCATATTTCCGGTTTATAGAGAACCATTATTTACATAGGCTAAAATTTGAATGCCCGGTTAGGTCAACTGTTCGCCCTTGACGATTGGTTAGGTTTAGTCGTGATATTTGCGTTAGTTTTAACGAAAATATCACGATTAAACCTAACCAATCGTCAAGAGCGTACAGTTGGCTTAACCGGGCATTCAATAATTTTACCGTAGGTTTCGATATATATATATATATGAAAATGAAAAGGTTTATTGGCAGACTATAGTCCATATGACAAATATTATTAATACAATGACAGTTCATATACTAAGGATAGAAATATATACAATTGATTAGAAATAATACAGTAATGTCGAGGTTAAGTGGAGCTACAGACAGACGTTTTCGTACCAAGAATTCCATAGCTTACAGGATAAATGGCAGAACTCGTGGATAGCTTGGGTGATCGGGTTGGTTGATTTTTTAATTCTTTGCATTAGACTGTATTGAGCACGTCTTGTTACCTCCGGGAAGCTCCGGACATTGCGCGGTAGCAAACATTTGCGAAGCTGAGCATCTCTGGGGGTAATTTATGTAAGAGTCTAAAAGACCTGTTGTACAGCAAATTTAGGGTTCTGCCAAAACCGTTTTTATAATTCACCCAGAGTTGCTGTCCGTATATATTACTGCAGAAAGTACGAAAGAGAGTGTCTTTAGCTTCACTTGTACAAAATCGAAAGTTCCTTATGGTCATATTCGCTTTAGCACACAGGCTTCGAGATTGTTTTCTTATATCCGAGTCATCATTCAAGGAGCTGGTAATAGTTTGACCCAAATACTTAAACTCTTGTAATTCCTCAGTTACTTCACCATTCATTTTAAACCTTATATCAGCTGGCTGATTACAGCTTTTAGGATGAAATTGCATAACCTTAGTTTTTGTAACATTAAAAAGAATATCATGTTTCTGGAATACACTTCGCAGACTTTTAGTAGCCGATCCAGACCTTTAACAGAGGGACTTATTAACGCCATATCATCGGCATAAACTAAGTTATTTATCTTTGTGTTAGCTATACAACATCCCACTGTTGCTTCATTAAGTGAAGCAATTAATCCGTCAATATACACATTAAACAGCATAGGGGAGAGCAAGGAGCCTTGTCTCACCCCGCAAGAGTAGCCAAAACACTCGGATAGTACATTGCTCCACCTAACGGTGAAAGATTGGTAGGAATACCAAAATTTCAATACGTTTAATATGTACATGGGAACCTTCTTGTCTTCTAGTTTTGCAAATAAAATATTGTGGTTCACCCTATCATATGCCTTACTTATATCTAGGAAACAGCTATAAATAGTTGAATTACTGTCAATGTATTTAGATTTTGTTTCTTTAAGTACATACATAGATACACAGGTCAGTTGCGTGGGACCTTTTAAAACCCAACTGATTAGATGTCCATAGGAAATCATTTAATCGGAGTAACAAGAGTTTTTCTAGTAGTTTCGAGAAGCAGGAAGCGACAGCAATAGGCCTGTAATTATTGCTGGACAGAATGTCTCCATACTTATTTTTGACCAGGGGCAAGATATAAACCCTCATGAACTCTGCAGGGATATAGCTATGAGCAAGCCTGGCTGATAGGAGCAATGATATATGCAGACATAGTACGTCATTTGCATATTTTAAGTGCCCATTCGATAGGTCATCTACCCCTGACGCAGAACCAGTCTTCAACTCTTTAATTAACCTCTTTACTTAAGAAAATGATATCAAAGTATTTTCCCTTGTCCCTCCCACAGTCGTTTGCTGCAATCTACCTTAAGATTATCCCTTCTCACACTGTTAAGAATGTTAGAGTAGTGGTTTTTCCACAGCTTTGCAATTTCATCCTCCCCCGACACCCCATCAATTGTCGGAGGGAGGACATTTTTGACACCCGTTTGATTCTTAACAAATTTCAAAAATTTGTTATTATCGTTATTTATGCGAGCTTCACAGGCTTTTGATGTTCGAATAGACTCTTCTTCCTGTTTACATCGCCTTATGGCCGCCTTATACTGACCCCTACTTCTACACATATTCACGTATACTGGTCCTAATCTGGGTCTACCATGAAAGCACCACAAATCATAGGCGTCTTTCGATTCCCTCTTCAGGGGGGCAATATATATATATATATATATATGCCCGGTTAGGTTAACTGAATGCCCGGTTAGGTCAACTGAATACCCGGTTAGGTTCATTGAATGCCCGGTTAGGTCAACTGTACGCCCTTAACGATTGGTTCGGTTTAGTCGTGATATTTTCGTTAAAACACGCAAATATCACGACTAAACGTAATCAATCGTCAAGGGCGTACAGTTGACCTAACCGGGCATTCAAATTTTATCCTATGTAAATAATGGTTCTCTATTTATTATATGTTTGCAAAAAATAATAAATTTGTTGTTATTGTTTTCTTATCTTTTTTGGGTTAATTTGCAGAGTTTAAACTTTGGGAAGGATATAGTTGAAAAGATCAACATTGGGGTGGTGATTGTTGAAAAGAGTATGTTTGGGGGGGGGGGAATAGTTTAAAGAATCCCTTCGAGCAGTTGTTATCTTTTAAAAGTAAACACAGAAACTCCAACTTTGAGGGTGAGAACAAAAACGTTCTTTGTGATGTTTCCTAACGCAGGTGCAAGTCTCTGCTGACGAGGTATTGGATAAGTGCACTTCAGGCGTTCATGGTATTTAAGTGTTTTTCACGAGCACAAGTCTGTCACAAGGTTCACCTTTTGTAATGACCTTCGATAGCTCGGACTTGAGAAAGTGTTCACAAATAAAATCCGACGAAGGAAATGTTTATGTATCTCTCTCTCTCTCTCTCTCTCTCTCTCTCTCTCTCTATATATATATATATATATATATATATATTTTGTGTGTGTGTGTGTGTGTGTGTGTGTGTGTGTGTGTGTGTGTGTAAAAGACACAATAAAGGGAAATGTGATTTGAGTTTTGAAATTTTTTGTGCATGCAATTTGTCGGGTGGCGGGGGGATCTTTCCCCCGGCACAAATCCTAGATTCAACACTGGCCGCATTATATGTCCTGAGCGCTGTGCCAATTTCTACATGACCCTCTTGATTGATTAATTATTTATTATTAGCATGTTTGGTGCCAGCGCCCGAAGGTCAGTGGAAAATACCGTTTCCCTGTAAGAAAATTGAAGACATTGAGGTCGAGAGTTCGACTCTCGATGGTGCTTGTCAATAATAAACCGGGAGTCAGTGAAATGGGACACATTATTATACAGAAACATTTCTGCTTTTTGTGATAGTATACGACTTTAGTTAAAATATGTAACTAGCATACATTAAAAATCTAAACTCCATCGTCAATAACGAGTTACAGAATGTAACTTTAAATATAGGGTAAATTCGATATTTTCTAAATTTTTTTTTTTTATGATAATCAACTTACATCTTATGACGTTTTGGTCAAGACTGAAGCCCGATAAAATGTTCCCTTTTATTATTGTTGCGGATGGTCGCAGATAATTTATTTTCAAGTTTCATATTGGCTATGGACTACATTATAAAGCCCCTTAAAAGTACTTGTTTTATTAACTTTTTTATTTCTATTATTATTATAATTATTATTTTATTACTGTATTGTTTAAAGCCGGATATTCTACCATCAATTTCTATCACGTCAGAAAAGAGAAATTATGCGAGAAGAGCCAAGAAAAGAAAAAAAAAATGAGAAAAAATTTTCCTCACAAAATATGCAAATTTGATGAATTATGGATTTCTATTAAGTCATCTGATGAGAATCAAACATAAATGTCAATAAACTGTACAAAACGACATCGTACGGCCACTAAATTGCTCTACCGCCTTAACACCTTGAGAGTTTGCCTGTGACAAATAAAGTAGTACAAGTGCCGTGTTCGAAATCAAATGAATGTCAAATTAGAGCCACAAAACATCAATGATGCAGCTACGTGGACGAATAATACTGAAAAGATATGTGATCATTGGATTTTAAGAGAACTAAGGGTATGTTAAGACCATGATTGAAACTACAAATTGTCTCCATGGTAATATATTGACGAAAATCGCGTGTTCTGGAAGAATCTGCATTTCAGAAAACACATTATTGGTGAATACATGGTTCCTGAATGATGGTTATAGTCACCTTCTGCTGGAAAGAAGCCTCGTATACCTTGCAATCAGGGGCGTCATTTCAAGTTGGCTAGGGGGGGGGCGAAGAAGGCAGTGAGAGGCCCCTCACATGTCAAAATTTATTAAGTGCTACTCACAATGTACTTTATAATCAAATTAATATAAACAAGAATGATTAAATGGTATAACCTAGACTGGTTATTTACAGTTAACTATCAAATTATTAAGTTAAGCACTAAATCATGAAATTTATATCACCTAATGTAGTAGAGGATATCTTCTAGACTTCATTTTTGCAAAATCATCAATCAAAACATCAAAATTTAAACTGTAAGCAGTTCATTATATTGGTAATCCACAAAATATTAGGTGCCTTTTTTTAAGAAACTATCATTTGGAGGACTTGGAGGCGGCCCTGGTAAGCTTGGGGGTCGACCGCCCCTCACAGCCCCCCTCATATGATGCCTCTGCTTGTAATAAATTAAAAAAAATTCCGATGCTGCTTTCAGCGAGTGACCATAGGTAAAATAACTCTTCTCATCGTGGTTCAGTGTAAACATTTTTTTTAATGCAGGAAGGAGGTGTAGTGTTTTATTTATTAAAGGGCCTATTTGGCCGATATATTAACAGTGCAACGGGTATATGAGTATCTGTCCAGTTTTACCAGTCGACTTTTCACTAACACAACCTTAAGGATTGACGAAATAACTTACCGGTTGGAGTTTATGTTTATTAAAAGGACTAAGCTAAGGATATCAAGTAGGGCATGGTTAATTAATAATTTTTAGGAAAAAGTGATGAATGATGAAATTTTCTAATTAATCAATGATTAACTGATTAAAAATGATTAAAAATGAAATACTTCTGAAAAGAGTAAGAAAGAGCTTTATTGTTTCTGTTGCGTGAGATAAGACCGAAGAAAACATTTTTCTCAAACATTTAGTTTGCTTTAGTTCAAGAAATCAGGTATGGGCGGATTAGACAGTTTATACATGCAAAAAGGTGCCAAATTCAAATGATACATTACAAAATTTAAGGTTAAATGGTGCTGAAATTATGAGGAAAATTAATCATTTCCCATCATTTGAAAAAAATATTTTTTTATTAATTAATGCTTAAATTCGAAACAATGATTAACCGATTAATTCAGAACCATTAACTGATTAATCAGAACGATGTTATCAAGCCTTTAGGGTAAGGGCGAACGTTATTACATAAAATAGCACCGAGAGAGTGAGATTCTGGTAATCTGCAATTAATATTAAACTGACAAGCTATACTTTCAAAATTTCGAGAACCCCAAAAACCTGTGATCCTCACTGAAAAAAATCTTGAATTCAACTCGCCGTATGTAGGATCTTATGGCACCCTTGTAGAGGGTTTTCCCCAACTGCTTCCCCCAAGGGCAGCTCTTGTCCCCCATTCCCATCAGAAACATCCACAAAAAAATATAAAAACCGTTCCAATTTTTGAGAAGTTACATTCAAGAGACATCTTATATTTATCTTTCCTAAACGACTATATAAAAAAACTCTATATTAGAAAGTTTAGTTAGAAATACTTATAAAAATGGTATGTTAATAATGTTCATTAAAAACATTTCTCTCGGTGCCATTTATTAAATTTATTACAAATCATTAAAGAGAGTCCGAGGGCGATGCTCGTAAAAAATGCTCCAGGAGGAGATAGCCAAAATCAACGTTCAGAGTTTTAGAGATGCCTGGACACTGCGTTTGAAAGAATGGAAGTCATAGATAGAGGGAACGATGGATTGAAGAAGGTTGTTCCAGAGTTGACCGGTTGAGTAGATTAAAGTTGAGAATACCAATCAATCTATGCGTTAGGGAGTTGGACAAAAAAAGGGATAAGAATGTGTAGAAAGTCTGGTACTGCAAGCTCTCCTTAAAGGAGGAGGCATGCAGTTAGAGAGTTCAGGAGAGCAGTGTCCGTTATAATGGTAAATAGAGTGTGAGGCAACATTGTGACGAAGAGAGAGGGATTGAAGAGAGTCAGTAAGAGGCGGGGAATCGATGAGACGAGATGCTTTTGATTCCACCCGGTCAAGTAGAGCTGTGTGGATTGAACCACTCCACACATGAGAAGCGTACTCCACACAGGGGCGGTCAAAACCCCTGTGCAGAGACAACAACTGAGTTGGGGTGAAGAAACTGAGGAGCCGATACAGCTCACTTGACGTAAAGTTTCCAGCAGAGCAGACAGTGAATTAGAAAGGCAGTTCCAAGCTCAAAGGCTATATTGTCAGAATGTTTTAAAACGCTTTTTGCGGTAGTGAAATATTTAATGTTCACTGTTCCCATCGAAATGATATCCGCCGTTCAAGAGATTACCATTTCCAGAGGAAATTGAATTGCTAGAGTTCTTCATATAATGAAAACTATCTTCAGACACTTCAATTGGTAAGCAAATTTCATCCATTTGTAAATAATTACACTGTTACATATGGAAACAAAGGATTGGAAAAACTTCAGTAGTGTGCTGGAGACCAGTGAGGCACTGACATCATCGATCGGTGCGCTGCCCCTGGAACCCCTTTTAGGGGCTCGGGGTTGAAGTTTCTATTTATTTATTTTTTTATTATATATAACTATTAATTATATATACTTGAATAGGAAGGGGGTCTGTAACTGGAGTTTTTCAGTTACTATGCAGTGTATAAATATATATAGGCCCCACCAGGATTAGAACCCAACACTTCTTGAATAGAAGGCGATGGTCTTAGCCACTACACTCCACACAGCTGTACTTGACCGGATGGAATCAAAGGCTTTTCGTCTCAAAAATTCTCCGCCTCTTACTGACTGTCTTCAATCCCTCTCTCTTCGCCGTAATGTTGCCTCACTTTCTTACTATTGCTATTATAAAGGACACTGCTCTTCTGAACTCTGTAACTGCATGCTTCTCCAGTTGGTTCTTGAAAGCATTTTGGTTGGGTGCTGAAGGTTGTTTGTCAGTTCTTTCTGCAGCACACTGAAGAGTTTTGAAGCTCCTATTCTCAGAGTATTTTTCATCTTCGTTTTCATGACCCTCTGTCCCACTGCAGCTAGGAAAGTAAAGAATCTACCTCACTTTAAATTTAAAGGAAAGTGAAAATTTTAAAGCAAAGACGGGAGAATCCGAATGAAAATTCTACAATACTTTTATGCCCTAATAAATGCTTCTAACTGGGAATTTAAGAGAAGCTCATTCTTTTCAAAATGAACTGCTAACCAACCGGCAAAGTTTAAGGAAACGGCGAATGAATAATAGCATGTATGTGGGTATAATCAATTAGTCCAATTCCAAATACTCATGTGGAATTTTAATTATCAATGTATTATTACTTCAGAGGCTTGATATTGATTGAACGTCAGTGTTTAATTAAAAATAATAAAATCGTACTCATAATAAGGGAAATAAACCCCAAAGTAAACCCCATCTAAAGGTGATCTCGTTAAGCAAGAAGTTTATGCCCTTATTCTGCATGCCAAAAAAAAATGTGGAAATATGAGCTGCTTCTGAAGCAGTCAAACGTAAAATTGTAAAGGAAATTTTTCCGAGAAAATTCTTTCCTAGGTTAACCCTTTTCCTCTGAACCCCTTTAAAAATAGCTACAAAACCCAGAGTGCGTGAAAAAAAGATGAATAAATTAGTTATTCTCTTAGGTTCTGAAATGCACACTTTGTGAGTGTCTGATTTAAAAAAAAAGTTCGTTCTACCTTGCTGTTTCTCATTCTTGACAATAACCCTATTTATTAATACATCTAAATTGCAAAAAGTTCAGTGAGGTGTTATTTATAATATAATTTACTTCATACTTTTTGTAGTACATATACACTGATATCGGCGTGTATTAAAAAACAACTTGGTCGGTTATTACAATATTATCATGAAAAGTTAATATATATACAACACATTCTGAGGGAGTTTATTCTTTTTTTCACGAGTTTTTCAATTGAAATCTGCTCAGAGCTTATAGCGATGTGTGAGGAAATCTTCTAAATCGTAAGTAACGACAGGTACAGCGTATATAAAGAAAGTTGCTGCGGATGAACGGTGAAGGCAAGGGAGTGGTACTTCTCGGGGGAAGTGTCTTCTAAATATTCTCTAAGTTCTATTCCGCTTTCACCTTGTTCATCTCTATACTTCATAAAATCGTCAATTAAAAATGTATAGGCATGCTCGAGAACGGTGTCAAATAACAGATCATTAACTCGCTCATTTAATAAAGGTTTCAGGTTGAGGAAGGAGACTATTTCAAATAGTTTATCGAGGATGAATCGGCAACGAGTAAGCTCTAGTCCATTATTAACTTTGGTTTCACTAAATGTTTTTGGATAGGTTTTTCCGATATGAGGAGAGATATCACTGATCGTCACTTTTGTTGTACTCGCAGAAGCTGATGCGTTATAATTCTTATCCGACAACTTCTCAGTCAACGCAAAGATTTTCGACATCTCTTCAACATTCAAACAAATAACATTACGTTTGGGGGAGTCTGTACATTTATAATTTGTTTCGAACACTACTACGTTTAAACACTATCACTGATTTGGAAAAAGTCACGGCATATTGAGCGTTAAGACTACTGTATAGTGGTAGATCCATCTTTCTTTGTTACTGTAGGTGCAGGTGTTTTCTTGGCAATGCTGCGAGGAGGCTTCTGGATAGCATATCACGACGCTCCAAGTTCAGATGCTGGTGTGAGGCGGACTGCTTGCTTCAGTTCGTGCCGTTGACCTGGTGGTGAGTCATGCGTCTTAGGAGCGAGGCGCTGAGTAATCACTCATCACGGAAACCAAAGGATACAGTGCCGTAGGTCCCAGGTAATTAGTAAAATTTCTTGTATGTACTGCGACACACTTTTGTCCCGCTTTGTAAAGTGGGTGGTGGAGTGAAGAGTGGAATCATTAGCATAAGAGTGGATAGGACAGGAAGTGAGACCTAACAGATCATTGATAAATAAAAGGAAAAGAGTGGGTGATAGGACAGAGCACTGAGGAACATCGCTATTAATAGCTTTAGGAGAAGAACAGTGGCCATCTTTAACCACAGCTATAGATCGGCCAAAGAAAATCAGAGATGAAGGTACAGATGGAAGGATAGAAACCGAAGGAGGATAGTTTTGAAATTAAAGATTTGTGGCAAACCCTATTAAAAGCTTTTGGTATGCCTAACGCAATACCAAAGGCTTCACAAAAGTCTCAAAAGGAGGATGACCAAGAGTCAGAGAGATATACAAGATGATCGCCAGTAGAGCACCCGTCGCGGAACCCACATTGACGATCTGAAAGCAGATTGTAAGAAGAGAGGTGTTTAAGAATCTTCCTATTAAGGATAGGTTCAAAAACTGTAGAAAGACAAGAAATGAAACCAATTGAACAATAGTTGGAGGGTTGAGAGCGGTGACCCTTCTTTGGGACATGCTGAATGAAAGTGACGTTCCATCAGGAAGAAAAATACCAGATGAAAGACAAAGACGAAAGAGTTTTCCAGGGTAGGATGTCGGCACAGAAGTACAACTTGAAAATAACAACAGGAGGGACACCGTCGGAACCATTCGCCTTCCTCGAGGAAGGCCTTCTTTGGAAGAGATTTTAATTTCAGACATAATTAAGTCAGAGGGAGGAGAAGATGGGGGAACTGCACCAGAATCGTTCAGGGTTAAATTGGAGGCGAAAGTCTGAGCGAAGATATCAGCTTTATCAGGAGAAGAGGATGGAGGAACTGCATCAGAATCGTCCAGGGTTAAGTTGGAGGCGAAAGTCTGAGCGAAGATTTCAGCTTTATCAGGAGAAGAGACGGCAGTTGAGCCGTCGGAATGGAAAAAGAGGAGGAAAAGAAGTAAAGTTGTTGGAGAGGTTTTTGGCTGGGTGCCAGAAAGAGCGAGAAGAATTAGAATTAGATAAGTTTCACATTTTTGTCTGTTTTGAAATTAGTTTTAAGTCTGTGATAAATACATAAAATTAAATGCAGTAACATCTAAATACAAACCATTTTGCATTAACTTCTTTCATTATAATTTATATATAAAGGAATAAAAAAATCGTTTATAGCTCTCTTAATTTTTACCAAAATATTTTGGGACAATATATATACACATCACATATCTCCAGAGAATACGTACAATAATAATAATAATAATAATAATAATAATAATAATAATAATTGTTTACCTGCCTTGACTAAAAGTGAATTACTGTGTTTGAATTTGATATTCATAGTTATTTTTAGATATTTCTAAGGATCTGTCTGTGTATACTCGAATAAGAAATATGTATACCTCAACTAACCTTTCAACTCGTTTCAACTTAACTTGACCTAACCTGACCTTAACTGATCTATTCTCTCTTACCTTACCTCACGAAACAAATATTGATAAGCTATCGCATTGACTGGGTGTATAAGAACGGAAAAATAAAATTATGGAGATCTTACCTGGGCGAATTTTTTTTTTATTTTCTCAAATTTCTCAGTTCTGAAATTAGTTTTCTTTGCCCCCTCCACATATTATATACAGGGTGGCGCAAAAGTCGCGCATCATAGGAATTTTCAGTGTTGACTATAATATATTTTTTTTTTTTTTTTTTTTAGGTAGGGGATGGCTTCGAAATTAACTATAGTGTCTGTCATTTACCATTACTTATTCGGACTATAGTAGATTTAATTTTCCCAGAAGAGTTCCTGTTACATGCACGGTCTGTGTGTATCATATATATAATATATACTTTAATTGCAATAACCGCAACAATATAAAATTACACCAACCCGCAAAGAAAAAATCTTTAAAGATTCTCCCGAACTTTTTTCAAAGAATTAAATCTTATTTGCTATATATATATATATATATATATATTATATATATATATATATATATATATATATATGGGTTTCCAAAGGTGAATAAACCCTCAGTACCTTTGCGCCCTATTATTTCTAATGTGGGAAGTTCTACTGACAGTTGTCTAAATGGCTCTTGAGCCTCCTTTCGCCATTAGTAGGCCAAATCTCTGGAGCACATCTTAAAAATTCTGCAGAGTTTGTTGACAAACTTCGAAGTACAGACCTATCGGGAAAGAAATTGTGAGTTTTGACGTGGTGTCTTTGTTTACCAGAGTCCCTTTGGATCTAACCTTGTAGTTCCTGGAAGAGTGACTTCATGATCATTCTGAGACCATTCCGTTTGATTATGGAATTATTTTGGAGCTTGTGAGACTTTGCTCGAAACATAACTATTTTTCTTTTAACGGGTCATTTTTTAGACAGAGGACAGGTTTACCTATGAGCTCTTCGCTCTCTCCAATTTTAGCTAATATTTTTATGGAATTTTTTAAAGTTAATTTTTTGCCAGAATCTTTGGTGCCGGGGGTCAATTGGTTCCATTACGTTGATGACACGTGTGTTATTTTGGAATCTCATGTGGATCTGGATGAGCTGGTGGGAGTTCTTAATAGGTTTGTACCCTCAATACAGTTTACGTATGAAGTTGAAAATAGTGGATCTCTCTCGTTTTTGGCTGTTCTTATTTTAAGAGATCCCAACCAAAGACCATCTTTCAAAGTATTTAGAAAGCCTACGCATTCAGACAGCTACATTCATGCTTTTTCCAATCATTCTCTTTGTACTAAGAAAGGCGTTATTTCCAGTCTCTTTTTGAGAGTTTTCAGGATTTGTGACCCCATTTATCTTGACGATAAAGTTTTACATATTAAAAATATATTTATATGTTTGGGTTATTCCAAATTGTTCCTCGATAAAGCTTATTTCGCCGCTAGGAGATCTTTCTTTTCTCCCAAAACTGGGAACGGGGATAAAGACATTTCATTCCTGAAAGTGCCCTTTGAGGTTAACAAAGGGCTTTCCTCACTCTTGCCAAAGCAGATTAAGTTGGTCTCCGTTGTGCCAAATAAATTGTCTTCGTTCATTCGTCATCCTATTACTAAAGACCCCAACAAATCTGGCGTAGTTTATGAAATCCCATCTGGAGGCTGCCCTCAAACATACATCGGGGAGACAATTGGTTTTCAGAGAAGGATTATATATATATATATATATAATGGTCGTGGTGTTGTGGTTAGCATCGCTGACTATGAATCCACTGGCCCCTGGTTCGAATCTTGGCGAAAGCAACCGGCGAACAGCTTACCCAGCTGTTCATCCTTCCAGAAAAAATAGGTTGGTAGATAAATGGGTACCTTGTGTGGCCTAGTGGTTAAGACGTTGGGCTGCTAGGTTGTGAGATCGAGTGCGGGCAAGAACTTTGTAATTTCTGACCACTTGTGGTGGGTCGTGATTTGGATTCTACGTTAAGCTGTAGGTCCAAGGTGGAGCAACAAGCTTGACTTTCGTAGGTCGGAAGCAAAAACCAAGGTTATATGTGTAGAGAGAGAGAGAGAGAGCGAGAGAGAGAGAGAGAAGATATTTTAATTTTATTAATGCATAATTTAATTATTGCTTATATATTCTGTAATCGAATGCAAATAATAAACGAGGCTTTCTTAATACAAACATATTCATTGAAACTTTTACGCTCTTCAAGTATTTCAATAAGCTTTTAAAAACATTTAATTACATTTATTCTTTGAATGATATTTTCACTGACTCATTTTCAAAACATTTACATATATATATATATATATATATATATATATATATATATATGTCTGACCGGCAATCGGAAGGTCCTGGGTTCGATTCCCGGGCGGTCACCTCATTTTTCATTTGTTCGTTATTTCTCTTCCTCGTGTGCAGAACACTCCTCTATACTTACGTCGTTTCTATACATTAATATACTGCGTGGTCATTGCAGTTAAATGTGTATATATATAATTATATATATACTCGTATATCCTACACAAAGAGATGTAAGCCTTGAATTGATGCATATCGGGGAAAGTTTTATATATATATATATATATATATATATATATATATACACATACACGAGGTTTGCTCAAAAGGTATCCGGACTGATGCGATTATCGGCAGAATATGGTACTTACAGGTTTAGGGGCTCAAACTCCCTCAAAGTACGTTCCTTCTGAAGCCACACACTTTGCCCAACGATCCTGTCACTGTTGAAAAAAATTTTCGAAAGCACTTTTCGGAATGACCAAAAGCTGCTCCGTCGAATTTCTTTTAATGGCCTCAACATCATCGAATCGTTGTCCTTTCGGGGTTTGTTTGAGCTTCGGAAACAAAAAAAAGGTCGCATGGAGCCAAATCTGGCAAATATGGAGGCTGCTGTACTTGAGGGGTATCGTTTTTGGCCAAAAATTGCTGGACAAGTTGCGACGAGTGAGATGGCACGTTATCGTGATGAAGCATCCAGTCTGCCTCACATAGACGTCTCGAAACTTCATTGTAAAATTCCTTGTTGATTGTTTGTCCTTGTGGAGCATATTCATGGTGCACAACACTTTCACAGTAAAAAAAAACAAGTAACATGACCGACATCGTAAGGAATCGCCGTGAAACAAAACACATTTAACTTTATCGGTTCACCACAGTAGACCGACGCTACACAATGAAGTGCAACCCTATTAGTCAACTTGTCTCGACATGCAGAGACATGTTTAGCACAGTCACAACTCCAAGCGTGACAGTATTCTAAAAATAAACACCCTGTTCAGATACTTTGTGAACAGACCTCGTGTGTGTGTGTATATATATATATATATATATATATATATATATCACACGATAACGAAATTTCATATTTTGTATGGAGTGAGAACTAAGTTCTTTACAAGGGCATACTCTCATGATTTACAAGCACAAGTATATTAAGAAAAACTGAAGAGTACCACATTAATCTCTAAAAATATGCAAGCATCTATGCTTAAGTTATTTACTGGTCCTATATTTAATAACGTAGTAAACTATTTAATAATAAATATTAAGATATAATTTAAGTTCATGATGTTTTTTCGGGAGTAATTTTATCTTTCCAAATACTCAATGACAGAAGGGAAAAAATGGTAACGCAAAAGTGAGCGGAGTTTCGAATCTTGCTAGAAATTATATTATCTTCGATACAAGTCTGAAACAGATACTGTCGCGAAATAGTTTCTGAACACTTTTAAAGGTAAATATTATTAGAAATGCATTAACCCTTCGCCAGGCAGTGTGACTTTACTGATTTTATTCTCGCTAATGCCAGACAATTTTATTCAATCTCGGAAAGACCTCCGTGCAATAAAGGATTAAGCAAACATCTCTTAACCTTTTACTGCACAGAGGTCTTTCCGAGAATGCATAATAAAATTGTCTGGCGTTAGCCAGAACAAAATCAGTAAAGTCACAGTGCGCGATAAAGGATTAAATGATAGCTCAGGTACTGTGAATAGTAAATTTTTGTGAATGAAAATAGTACAACGATCGTACAGTGTTTATTTAAATTGCGGAGTATTAATATACTTATTTTAGGAACGATATCTTAGTTAACTTTCTAGAAGTATTTATTTTGAATGACCTTTGCTTTTAATTAAGAGATATTTGTATCATGACTGTTTCCATTTGAATATTTACCAACAGCAAATCATAATCATCAGACTTGTTTTTCTCTTTTCGGTAATTTAATAAAACATTCGGAATATATATATATTATATACCTTTCAACTTTTCAAATGTTCCGTGCGATGATTCCTCATTTCACGAAGGTCAAGCTTGTTGCCCCTCCTCTCGAGTTGGCCTGATGAAGTAAAGAGTTGGTTTCTTGTGCTCTCTACTTCACATAGCCAGGTACGCCAGGCTCATCTGGAATTGTTCTGAGCTAAGCGTCTAGTCTTCTTTTGAAGATATCCACCACCACACTACTCATGTTCCTTAGTTCCTTGGGCAGCTGGTTGAACAGTCTCGGTCCTTTCATAACAAAACTATATTCCTTCAGGGTTGAGGAGGTTCCCTGTTTAGCCTTTAATTTGGGAACACGACATATTCTTCCTTTTCTACTTTTCACTGTTGTTTGAGTGGTTATTTGAGTCCCTAATCTTCAAAGTAAGATTAGGGACTAGTTCCTCCATTATTTTCCAAGTGTAAATAATGGTGTATCTCTCTCTTCTTCTTTCCACTGAATATAAATTTAATTCAAGTAGCTTTTCCCAGTAATTTTATTCTTTGCATTCACCGATCTTGGCTGTGAAGCTTCTCTGAATCCCCTCTAGTTGACAAATGTCTTCTTTTTATATGGGGATGTTAAGACCTAGCAGTATTCCAACTTGAGTATGGTCAGTGTTTTTAATAGAGGAATCATTATATTCCTATCCCTTCGATGGTTCTCAGTATCTGTCGTTATTCTTTTTGTTCTGTTTATTGCTATCTTATTTTGTGTTTCAAATTTCGCGTCATCAGTCATTACAACACCTAAATCTTTTGCTTTAGAATTTCTCTGAATTTCCTGTCTATTCGGGGTATTGGTTCCATAGATTTTAGGGAGGCCTTCGGTACCTTAATAGTCGAAATTTTTTCAATGTTGAATTTCATATCATTGCCTTCAAATTAATTGTAGATTCTCTTCATGTCTGTTTGTAGAGATCCTATATCCTCTGGGTTTCTTATTTTTCTACTAATTTTTGTGTCATCGACAAAGAATGTTACTGTGCTGTCACTGGTAACTTCCTCATCTATATAAGTTGGCATGATTATAAAGAGTAATGGAGCCAATATTGTTCCTTGTGGTACTGAACTAAGGACCTTTGACTCTGGTGAAGATATTCCATGAACTATAACGACTTGCCGCCGCTAATTAAAAAAATTATATGCCCATTTTCCTACTTTTCCTGTTATTCCTATATATTTTAGTTTATGTGCTATGATTCCATGGTCACACTTGTCGAATGCCTTGGCAAAGTCTGTGTATAATACATCATAGTTTTCATTACTTTGAAGTGAATCAATAATGTGGTTATAGTGTTCCACTAGTCGTGATAGGCATGATTTTCCTGACAGGAAAATTAATTTAATTTTTTCCGAGTTTCCAAAAAGTCAGATATTTTCCCTAACTATTCGTTCGAATATTTTGGTGAGATGAAATGTAAGCGACGCTGCCGTATAGTTTTTGGCCTCGGATCGATCTCCTTTATATATTGGAAGTATGTTCGCTCTCCTCCGGGTCTGCCGCCGATTGTGATTTTAGTTTCCCTATAGCTTGTGTAATATCATCTGTTGTGAAGTCACGTCCATTATACTTTCCCCTTGTAGCTCTTCTTCAAAGAACGCGTTTCTATCGCATATTAGTTTAACTGTTTTAGGGATACTGAAAGATGATTCATACTGAACTCTTAATATTTCAGATAATCGGATAAAACATTGTTTTATTTTTTCAAAGGCCCGATAGTAGCGTCATTTTTCGACTTTCATTTTACAAATTATAGAAGTACTTTGAGTTAACCTTCATCGCTTCTATAACGCCAGCTTCTCTTTCTCTGTATGTTTTTCAGTTAGACCCTGTATGACGCAATCTAGTATACTCTCCAGTTTATCGTTTAATATTTCTCTGATGTTGTTGTCCTTGCAGTTTCTTAATTTTATAGTCACTCTTTTCTCTTGCGGAACATTGACCTCTTTTGTCTCTCGAACCTGCTTCTCTTTCCTGTTTGTTGCCTTAGCATCTCTTCCGTTGTCTTGCCCTTAAAGATAGTTTTTCCAGTTTGTTGCTTCCATGGTGGATGCAATACCTTTCCAGTTTATAACTTTGGAGTGAAAATTAACTAAATTTTGAATTTGCTTCTTTCCACAGTGCGTGTTCTTTCCTTTCCGGTTGCTTTTATATTGGTTGTTATTTCAATAATTTGTGTATATATATATATATATATATATATATATATATATATATATATATATATATATCGTAAGTCTGTGTCGCAAATGCAATATACGAAATGTTTTTGCCATATACCGGCTCCCATAAATGTGTAGAATGGTCTCCCATTATAAAATATTGGGTAAAATAGACAAAATTGATAGTAGTATTTTAAACACTAACGTTGGTAAAGAAAACACGGCAGAAGCAAAAATAAACAAATAAATAAATAAATAAAGCACGATGAAGGAAGTGAAAACCGAAACGATAAATAGTGGAAACAAAAATGTGAAGTATTGTATATATATATATATATATATATATGTATATATATATATATATATATATATATATATATAGGGTGGGAGAAAAGTCTTTATAAGAATTTTATTCCTACAAATATTTTGTTAAATTGTAATTTAAACCACATTTGTGGATTATCTCTGTGAAACTCTTCATTGTTTCTCTGAATATATCGAGTGGGATCCTTTTCAGTTGTTCATCTATTCTGCGGCAAAGGGCATTCACATTTCGATATATGAAACCAGGAGTGTAGAGTTTGTCACGCAAATAAACCTAAAGTCAGAAATCATATGGGGTTAAATCAGTTGATCTGGCTGGCCACTCGATGGGACTTCAAGGGACTTCAAGGTTCGTATCCAGAATCTCATGGGCAGCTGCAGAGTAATCAGGTTAAAATCAGCGAGTACAACAACACGTCAACTGAAAAAATATGAACAATGAGGGAAGATTTAAGTTGTTTAAGAACCGACCCACGTACGTAAAAGTTACTTTCTTTGGACCATAGAACGTTTGCCCAATCTTTAGGCGTCCAATTTGGCACTCTTTTGCCATTGCATCTTTTCTTACAACTGACCTCTGACAGCTATGGATTATTCCTTTCCTGACAGCCTTTGAGTCCTGTCTCAGCAAGTCTTCTTCTCACGGTCATTTCCCAAATACAAATTCCAGTGACCTCTTGAGAATCGAAACGAAGCTTCAATTTTTTTTTTTTAATGATTTGTGATGGGCAGCCTCATGACTGATTTTCGCTCAGAGCACCGACAGCCACTTAAATGTCTACGTAACCATAAATAATTTGAAACTTTAATCCATATAACTCATTTATAGCGTTCACGTAACATGCAGCTAAATTAAAATATTAGATGTCTGGATAGTTCACTGTTTATCGCAGAAATTTCAAAGTGACTCATACTTCTGGCCAAGGATATATATATATATATATATATATTATATATATATATATATATATATATATATATATATATATAATAAAATTGCGGAATTGTTTAATTAAAAACACAAACACAGCAATGGTGATTCCCGAATTCATTGACTACTGTAGGCTTCGTATATAACTTTATTTATAGGCTCGTTCTAAGGGAAACGTTGTTTATATTGAAATAGAATAAACGAAATAGGTTTCATTCTTTCTTCACTGCACGTTCTAAAATAAATTTTCAATTTCACTGCTTTTACTCGAAATAAAACCTTCAGAAATCTATTACAAAATTATTAAAAAGAAGAAAATAACGTAATTCTTCGTCCTACAGCATTGATAAATACCTAATTATATAAATTAAGCACTCTCGAATAACAAAACAAGGTTAAGGAGAAAATATTACTAAAGAGATAAAAAGTGGAGAAAAAGATTAAAAAAACAGATTAAAAATTTAAAACAAGAATATTAAAAACGTTTTTACATAATACAGGGTGTACATAAAGTCAGGATCTATTTTTGTGAAGCACTTGGAAATTATATGGAATTCAATCATAAAATGATAAAGTGGTAACATTTATTAAATAATTAAGAGCAAGATTCGACGTGACGCCCATCAGTATCCCTGCACAGCTCAAATCGTTCCGCAGCATTTCTAAACACATTCTGGAGCATTTGCGGGGTTATGTTATCTGCAGCAGTTCGTATACGTGTACGTAAGTTTTCAAGACTCGTAATCTTCGTCTGATAGACGTGCGATTTGATAAAGCCCCATGCAAAGAAATCTAAAGGGGTGATCTCACTGGCCAAGGTCTGTTGCTTCCGCGTCCGATCCAGCGATTTGGAAAACGTCCATTTAGATAATCCTGAACAATTTTGGCATAGTGACAAGGAGCACCATCATGTTGATAGACGACGGGGATAGGATTGTTAGTACCGTCGTCTATCAACATGATGGTGCTCCTTGTCACTATGCCAAAATTGTTCAGGATTATCTAAATGGACGTTTTCCAAATCGCTGGATCGGACGCGGAAGCAACAGACCTTGGCCAGCGAGATCACCAGATTTAACCCTTTAGATTTCTTTGCATGAGGCTTTATCAAATCGCACGTCTATCAGACGAAGATTACGAGTCTTGAAAACTTACGTACACGTATACGAACTGCTGCAGACAACATAACCCCGCAAATGCTCCAGAATGTGTTTAGAAATGCTGCGGAACGATTTGAGCTGTGCAGGGATACCGATGGGCGTCACGTCGAATCCTACTCTTAATTATTTAATAAATGTTACCACTTTATCATTTTATGATTGAATTCCATATAATTTCCAAGTGCTTCACAAAAATAGATCCTGACTTTATGTACACCCTGTATATTACATCTTCAATTAATCTTAAATTAATTTTCAGTGCAACCTTAAACCCTAGGTTTAAGGTTGCATTGAAAATGGAAAATATTCCGAAACGTCTGCAGTAAATTATTGAACTATGTTAAGAAATTAAATTCTATTTATCATTATTATATACACACACTCGTATATATATATATATATATATATATACACACACATTTTAACTGCAAACAACACACAGTATAATTAATGTAAAGAACGACGCTTGTGTAGAAGAACGTTCCGCACAAGATGAGGAGGGAGCACGAACAAATGAAAAATGAGGTAACCACTCGGGAATCGAACCCGGGATCTTCCGATTGCCGGCCAGATATGCTATCCACTACACCATGGGCCTCGATTAATCAGAAGTCGTAATATATATATATATATATATATATATATACAGTTTGCATATGGATAATTTTTACTAAGATTTAATTTCTGCGAATATATATATATATATATATATATATATATATATATATATATATATATATATTGGTATGGTTGGTAGATAAATGGGTACCCTGGGTAGTCTATTAGTTAAGATGCTGGACTGCTTATCGGAAGGTCGTGAGATCGAGTCCGGGTGAGGACTTTGTAATTTCTGGTTGCCAGTGGTGGGGCATGGTTCGGATTTCACATTAAATTGTAGGTCTAAAGTGGAGTGACAAGCTTGACCTTCGTCAGAATGAACAATTCGGGCAGAAGCAAAAACCAAGGTTAACCAAGGTATATGTAGCTACAGAGATCCCTTCAGATACTTTCGATCTTCAACAGTTTCTGCAGCGACTTCTGCCTTCACAATGGACCCATTCTTTTGTCGACACATGGCCGCGACCAAGATGACGTCATATCGCAAGACTCCCTCGAAGCTTTCCCGCTCTGCTGTGAGAGTCACACTTTGCCACCTTCCTTAAAGAATGTCCTCAGTGACACGTCAAATCTTATCATGTAACGACATCGTAACAGACCGCATTGGCCTGTTGTCATTCATCTAACTTTACACAAGGATTCTAACTTCCTCACTCGTTATTATAATATTCAAACACGGGACGATCTAAGATTTTCGTTAACGTGGGCTAAGGCAGCAAAAAAGAAAACATGGTGATGGGTGGAGTCCTTTACGTGGTGTCTGGGGGTCCTACCCAAATTTTTTTGAAAAATTTCTGCTTTGAAACACGTTCCTAGAGCATTTTTGGGCCTCATTTGAACTTTCGGCGTGTTATCACAAATCGTTCATTTGGCATACACTTTGAAATCATAAAACAAGGTCCCCCTCGGATATAGAGAGGACAGGATTTAAAAATGGGTCCGTGTACATTTTGAAGGAAAAGGTCACATCTGAATCTGTATAGTGCCTATGAAAAAACAAGGGAGACAGGCATGAACCGTGTATGCTTGAACTACACAGTATCAGTATGAGACATACAGAAGCACAATTGATGACGGCTAGAATATCTCTGACATCTTGGACACCTGCATTTGTGGTGACTGGCGGCTGCCCCTCAGTTGATCCTGAAAATAAATTACGCATCGGATGAGGAACTTAAGAATCCAAAATAAAAGCATGCATTTGGCATATTCGAGTAGATATGCGAATGGCAAAATATTTCCAACTCTGTGACAGAATGCAAAAAACTTCACTTTTTTCTACGTGAAGGTCAAAATATGATAATAAAAACCCATCTAATAGACAGAGTTTATTTCCACAACAGTTTCGATGCCCACTGGCATCCTCTTCGGGTCTATTAGAGTGGGTTTTTATTATCATATGTGTGACAGAAGATCACCTATATAAGGTATATTGCACATTCATCTGTGTGAGTTTCAGCACAAGAGAATTTTAGGGGGCTGCAGCACCCTTAGCACCCATTTGGATCCACCAATGTCAAGTCATTACTGAAGTGCACATTTATAACATTTTATCTCGAGTTTCATTCATTCTGTGAACTTGCATTCAAACAACTGTAACTTTTTTTTGGTCATACTCAAATCTCACAATCACTATAAAGCTTTTCTCTTTTGTTTTGTTATTAAATACATAAATGAAAACCCAGCAAAGCCTTTTATCACCTTTATTATTGACAATCAATTGACGTGATTTGAAAACATCTGGTGACCTCGAGCCAAACAATCATTAAATTAATTAACATTATTATAGTACAACGCTAACACTATATATATACAGTATATACACCAGGACAAGGAGGGCATAAGAGAAGACCAGGAGCAAGCAAAAATGTTGATAGCTCTAACAATTGAATTTATGTTAACAAAGGAGATAACAGATAACGCCAGAAAAAAATAACTGCTTGGATCTGGTATTCAAGAATAATATCCACTTAGTTAATAATATAAAAGTAACACCAACAAATATCTCAGCCCACAACATTATCGAGGTATCCCCTAATATGGTAAGAACACTAAAAAGAAAATTACTCAAACTGAAAAAAGAAGCAAATCTGAGATTTTTAATATAAAGAAGAAGAAGACGAGAGAGAGATACACCATTATTATTTACATTTGGAAATTAATAGAGGAACTAGCCCCTAATCTTACTTTAAACCCTATAACCACTCAAACAACAGTGGAAAGTAGAAAAGGAAGAATGTGTTGTGTTCCCAAATTAAAGGTTGAGAGGAAACATCCTCAACTCTGAAGGAAAATAGTTTTGTTGTGAGAGGACTGAGACTGTTCACCCAGCTGCCCAAGGCACTAAGGAACATGAGTAGTGTGGCGGTGGATATCTTCAAAAGAAGACTAGACGCCTAGATCAGAACAATTCCAGATGAGCCTGGCGTACCTGGCTATGTGAGGTGGAGAGCACAAGAAACCAACTCTTTACTTCACCAGGCTAACTCAAGAGGAGGGGCAACAAGCTTGACCTTCGTGAAATGAGGAATCATCGCACGAAACATTTGAAAGTTGAAAGGAAAGGTATAAATTGTGAAGAAATCAGATCCCATATGGCACAAATAGTGGAAAACAGTCTTAGAGGATAAACCAACCGAAGAAATGCTAATAGCCTTGGAAAAAAAGACACTGGAAATCTTAGAGTAGCCATGAAGTTAATTAACTGCACAGACAACACCACCAAAAGCGTGTTACAGTATAAGTAAAATTGGAAAGTATAGACAGGGAAATACAAGCCTAATTAAGGGCCATTCAGAGAGAGAAGAGGAAGATGCGGTGAAAACAATAAAAGATAACCCAAAATACTTCTATAGCTTCGCGAAAAAGAAAAACAAAAACGCCGACCACTATCGCACCCTTAAGGAAAGAAAATAATGAGCTAATCGATGATCTGAAAGAAATATCTGAAATATTGAGAGCTCAATATGAATCAGCTTTCAGTATCCCAAAAAGAGAAAGCAATACCTGACAGAAATACCTTTTTTTTTGAAGAGGAATTAAATAAAGAATGTATAACTGATTTTGAATTTATCGCAGAAGATATAGCGATAAGCTATTGGACAAATGAAATCGCATTCAGCTGCAGGTCCGGACAAATGGAATGCCTTGCTAATTAAAAACTGTGAGAACGAAATAGCTACATCCCTTTATTTGATATGAGGAAGATCCCTGGACACGGGGTTAATACCAAGCATACTAAAAAGAGCGGACATTGTGCCTGTATATAAAGTGGGGTAGGTCTCAAGCAAAGAGCTATAGACCGGTGTAACTGACATCACATCTCACCAAAACATTTGAAAGAATAGTCAAGGAGAAAATATATGACTTTTTGGAGATACAAGAAAGATTCAACGAAAATCAGCACGGATTCCGATCAGGAAGATCGTGCCTATCACACTTAATAGAGCACTATAACAATATCATAGACACACTTGACAGCATTGGTAACTACGATGTAATATACACGGATTTTGCTAAAGCATTCGATAATTGTAATCATGACTAGTGTTGAAAAATAATCGAAACTTCACAAACCGGTTTTTAATCGATCTGTTTTTGAAAACCGGTTTTAACTTATACTGCGAATAGGGCTTTAGTCGACTGACTCTACACTACAGCCTACATGATGAGACAAACTGAAGATCGAGTTGCCAGATAGGCAAAAATTATACTGAAGAGCAGTTGCCAGTTTGTCACAATTTAACTTAATAGGTAATGTATTCGAAGTTATTTTTTGTGCGCTGTAGCGCGTGCGAACGTAAGTTTGAGCCAAATAAAAATCAATCGATAAAACCGGTTTTTTCTTTCGGTTTTCGATTTTTAGGGAAATTTTACAAACCGGTTGAAAACCGGTTTTTACAAACCGGTTTTCAACACTAATCATGACATAATAGCACATAAAATGAAACATATGAGAATAACAGGCAAAGTGGGAAAATGGATCTACAACATCCTCAGGGAACGGCAGCAAGCCGTAAAGATCCAAGATATGATATATCATGATCAGAATCGGAAGTACGCAGCTCAGTTCCACAAGGAACAATATTAACCCCACTCCTATTCATTATCATGCTGACAGACATAGACAGTGAAGTAGACAACAGTACTGTATAGCAAAGCTGGGCACTTGCGTTTTTTTTGCGGTACTGCGGTACTGCGATACTACGCACTACCAAACCGGTACCGCATAACGCAGTACCGCAAAGGATCGCTGAAAGTACAGGCTGTACTTTCAGCGATCCTTTGCGGTACTGCGTTATGCGGTACCGGTTTGGTAGTGCGGTAGTACCGCAGTACCGCAGTACCCAAAAAAAACCGCAAGTGCCCAGCTTTGCTGTATAGTAACATCCTTTGCTGACGATACAAAGCTCAGCAGAAAAATCGGCAATGTAGAAGAGGCTGAAGCCCAACAAAGCGACACAAACAGAATATACAAATAGTCAGAAGACAATAACATGAATTTTATTACCAGGAATTTCAGCTCTTCAAATACAGAAGAAATGAAGAACGTAGACAACCTACTATGCCTCAGATAGACAGGAAATTTAGAGAAAGCAAAAGATTTAGAGGTACAGTAATAATGACCGATGATGCAAAATTTGAAACACAGAATCAGATAGCGATAAGCAAAGCAAAAAGATTTATGGGACAGCTACTGAAAACCTTCAAAAGAAAGGATGAGAAGGTAATGATTCCCCTACTGAAAACACTGATCATACCAAAACTTGAATACTGCTCAGTTTTGACGTCCCCATACAAAAAAAACCGAAATTAATAAACTAGAAGAAGTCCAGAGGAATTTCACAGCCAAGATTGATGGCTGCAAAGAACTCACATACTGGGAAAGACTTCGGAAATTAAATCTATATTCGCTGGAAAGGAGAGAGAGATACACCACAATTTACGGAGCAAGTGTAGTTTACGTCCCCCTGACGCAAAAGGGGACACAACCTACACTAGGTCAAAGTTGGGGAAGTTAATTACACTAGGATCTTTAGGAGACATTTTTTAAATGAATCCATCAAATAAAACGTTAAAACTAACGAAAATATTACAACTTAACCTGACCAATCGTCAATTTATTTATATATAAATTGATATTGGTTAGGTTAAATCGTAATATTTTCGTTAGTTTTGACGTTTTATTTGATTAGGTATACGCGGACAAAGTTGGGGAGCGCAAACTACACTAGGATAATGTAGGGGAACGTAAACTACACTAGAATAATGTAGGGGAACGTAAACTACACTAGGCACCACAGGGGGACGTAAGCTACACTTGCTCCCAATTTACATATCGAAAATGATCGAAAAACTGGTACCTAACCTCAAACTAAACCAATTACCATCCAAACAACGCTGGAAAATAGGAAAGGTAGAATATGTAGTGTTCCCAAACTAAAGGCCCGACCCACCCTTACGCCCTCAATACTGAAGAAAAATAGCTTGGTTGTCACGAGGCCAAGACTTTTTAACCAGCTTTCAAAGGTCCTCACGAATGCCACAGGAATCAAAGTTTAAATCTTCAAAAGAAGACTAGGTACCTGGCTCAGGACGGCACCAGATGAGCCGGGTGTAACTGGCTATGTGCGATGGCGATTCCAAGAAAGCAACTCGCTCCTCCATCAGGCCAGGCCTAGTCCGGGGACGTATAAAAATGACACTATCTTGTTAAAATATCTTTTGCCCTTTATCAGTACTTGTTAATCTTGTGCTAATCTCTTTTTACTTTTTTGTTTTAATGTACAGTTGTGCTCATTATTCTTAGGACACTCTTGAGAACAGATAGCGACACCTGGCATATATTTGTTGTGTGTACTACAAACAGTTGTAACATTTTATGAATGAATCTCGGGTTTGGCACCGATTGGTTGACTCATTGCCAAATGTCTTTAGAACATAATTATTTCTATTCATCACTCTGGTTTACATATTACCAAGGAAACATAACTGAATAATTAAATATAAATTCAAGAAAGGGAACAATGAAGTGAATAAAAAATGGTCTCGTAAAAACTAAAAAAAAACCTTCGGACGTGATGTGATGACAGTGTTCATGGTATTGGCAAGCCTGTCATTCTGAACGAACAGAGCCGTTGGTAGGCATTATTGCGCCCTGAACAAATTCAAATTGATTTATTTATTTATTTATTTATTTACATTTAATACTGAACATAGATTCAGATATTATTTTGTGTTATAACAAAGACAGAGCAAAAACCTGATATATATATATACATATATAGGCGGTTTATGAATGAAAAAACAATGTTTTGATGCATGCTAAATTTTAATAACATTATAACATTACCAGATTGATGGGTATCTGTAGGTTTCATACATCATTGCTTAGAATATCTTCCAATTGGCAAATGGACGATAGCTGAATGGACACTACTGGTATGGCATTGTTATATCCGGAGCATATGCTATTTCTAGATCAGCAACACTGATATAGAAATAAACAGTAGGGCGGCTCGTTTTTACACTTTTTTCGATATTTGATTGGGGGTAGTGCGGAAAAGTTGCGATTTGGAGAGAAAATAAAGTGTGTAAAATTTTTTTGATCTACGTCAATACCTTCCGGTGGCGGCGAGTCCTTAAAAATTGAAAAATAGGCCTAACGGGGTAGATTGGAAAATGGTTTTAAAGACTTACAAAATAAACAATAAAAATTTCAGCACAATCTGTTAATAACTTCCGGTGGCGTCTTAGCCGTTAAAATATCAAAAATATTGATTTAAAGCAAATTTTAACAAGATGTTATACAAATGTTAATTCCGGTATATTTCTGTGCAAACAACCCTGAGAACACTATTATAGGCTTGAATAAATTAATAGCAGTCATTGAACAATGAACATTATATAAAATTATATAAAATTATATAAAAATTTTGTGTTTTAGGCCTATTTTTCGATTTTTAAGGACTCGCCGCCACCGGAAGGTATTGACGTAGATCAAAAAAATTTTACACACTTTATTTTCTCTCCAAATCGCAACTTTTCCGCACTACCCCCAATCAAATATCGAAAAAAGTGTAAAAACGAGCCGCCCTAATAAACAGTCACTGAGAGAACTATTATTTAGAAACGAAGAATGGTTTGTATTGAGGCAGCATCATAAATGCATATAATTGTTTTGTATTAATAAGTTCCATGTTACAACTTAAGTGTTGAACCACTGCAGCTGTGACTCTTGGCGGTCTCTCACCTCAAAGGAGAGAATTACAGAAAATAAAGCTATGATTCATATCAATAAACATAGAGCCATTTAAACGATGATATTTGACAATTTTGCAAAGTTGTTACACATTCATGATTACTATTGTATTTGAGAGATATTATATACATGAACACAACAAATTTAGGTACTTACATATTAACGAGTGACCCTAAGTAACTTTAAAATTTACTGCGCCATAGCTCTGTGTGTAGCACTACGTATGCGTCCGCCATGCTTGGTTAGGTTAATTGAATGCCCAGTTACGTCAACTGAATGCCCTTAACGATTGGTAGGTTAAGTCGTGATATTTTCGTTAAAACTAACGAAAATAGCACGACTTTGATAAGCTTTGGTCTTT
The DNA here is from genome assembly GCA_023014485.1 of Bathynomus jamesi. NCBI lineage: Eukaryota > Metazoa > Arthropoda > Malacostraca > Isopoda > Cirolanidae > Bathynomus > Bathynomus jamesi. The sequence continues at coordinate 95,432 of JAJOZX010003182.1, read as the reverse complement.
GACAAGCTTCAATGCTTTCAGCGATTTCAGTCTATCTTGGATTATGAGTGAACTTAATAAATAGATCCGGCTTCCCAAATTTTCTTACAATTACCATAACGTCTTAATAATTCTGCTGCATTGCTCTCTAGTTGCCTTGATAAAGATTTGACCGCAAATGTTTTGCGGGTCTCTGCTAGTGTATATATGTATATACAGTATAAACAAGTCTCTTTACGTGCTTTTGAAAAAATTGAGGAATCTACAGCACACCAACCTAAATAGATTCAAGAACTAACTAAACAGGTTTTTGTGCAAAGTCCCTGACCAAGTATGCATGGCTGGCTCTGAGGGCAGGATGAGAAGAGAAGGCAACCCTCTCCTCCATCAGATCCCCAAATGATGCGAAACTAGGTTTGAACAACGAAATCGACAAACTACTGAGGAAAAAAACTATACTACCATATCTTTAGTATAAAAGCTATGTAGATACGATATCTTCATAAAAATTTTACCTTCCATTTGTTGACAGTCGAGAAGGAAGCAATCGAAGTGAGTCAACATAATCTAGAGACATATCGAGTCACCTTTGTTTACCTCAAAAACGTTTCCCTCAAAACTCGTGCATGCACATTGCACAATGTGTGTCACTGAACTAGACACAGGGTCAACGTTTGGCCTCCGAATGAATGTCTGCTGTGTAGTTTTCTTGTTGTCACAGCTTAGGACACCGATCCAGGTGAAGTGCTCAAACAGTAAAATACAACATCCATAAGGATCGAGTGTTTACAGTAGAATGCCAGTGAAGGACTCGTGGTAATCCACGGGTCGATGACAAGCGTGTTTTCAGGTATTATGTAATTCTAAATGGAAAGATTTGAAGGACGCTTTGAGTATCGGTTTACAAACACAACTCTTCAGTATATATATATATATATATATATATATATTAGGGTGGTCTAAATCCATAGGGGGAAATTTCAAAATTGTCTTAGATAGTCTCCACAAGTGTGGTTTTTGTCCATTTAGTGTCCACATGGTCTGTGCAAAATTGCAGCGTGATTGGTGAATATTTAGAGGACGCCCCACTCTGAATATATATATTATATAATGTACTTTTTCTTCCGTAGGTCCGATGGCTCAAACTCGATCAATTCCAAAAGTTTGGCTTCTAGGGATGGCAACTGGAACTTTATCCACGTCAAGGCTCCCTACATGCCTTGACGCCCTCCTCTTGGGGCAATACCACCACATCAATCAAAAGCAAACCACCTCCGACAGTCTGAACCAGGCATGCCAGAGGGTGATTGAAGTCTGGACCCGAGCGCGGATCCCAACTCAACGGATCGACTCCTGTGTCCGTAAGCTTTCAAAGCTTTTAGACCGCTACAAAACACTCAAGAAGCACAGGACCGGGCAACGTGCCAGCGATAGAATGAATGAAGACATCTTCAAAGCGGACATCCAGGAACTGTTTGACATCTCAACCAGTGATGCCATGAGCACAATCGTCAACGTTGAGGACCGAAATTTCCTGTCCATGCAGCGCAAGGACGTCAATTCTTGCAGCATGGCTGGCATTGATAAGGAAACGACTACACAAGAGGACAGAAAGCGATCCAGAATGGAGAAGGAAGCCAAGAGGAAGGCAAGGCATGAAGCAACACAGAAAGATTTGGAAGAAACAGGAGTGTCATCAATTGATCTTTCCTCTTCTTCTTCCCTTTTTCGCAAGACGACGACGACTATAGACCATCGGTTCCGATTCCTTCTTCGTCTGAAGCTCCGGCACCAAAGCGTCCCAAGAACAAGGTTACGAACATTTTCCAATCTCCAGAAGTCATTGGAGCAATGGATCGCACCAATCTTTCTGACCGGAATGCTGTTTTCGTAACTGGAGCTGTATTACAGGCCGCGGGGCATGATCTGTCTGGGATGACGTGCTCTCGGAGCTCTATTCATCGCTACAGAGAAAGTGGGCGAGAACAGGCAGCTCGAGAAGACCTAGAATCATTCTCTCTAGAAGACCCTGTCCTTCTCCATTGGGACGGAAAGCTTCTCCCCGGCATTGAAGGGAAGAAGACGAATGTGCATCGGATAGCAATCCTTATAACATTCAATGGACAGGAGAAGCTGCTTGGTGTCCCAAAGATGAAACAAGGAACTGGAGAAGCACAGGCCCAGGCATGCCTTCAAACTATGAAATTATGGAACGTGGAACAGCATGCGAGAGGTCTCGTCTTCGATACCACTGCGTCAAACACGGGTTTACATCGCGGAGCCTGTGTCAGGATTGAAGAAGCATTGGGTCACGAGCTAGTTTGGATCGGTTGTCGACATCATATACTTGAAGTCGTACTTGCTGATGTCTTTGCCTCAATATTTGGCTCAACAGGAAGTCCTGAAAGGCCTTTTTAAGCGATTTCAAAAGGAATGGCCATCTCTCTCCCACGAAGCATTTGTCTCAGCATCGGACAGCTTGTTCGAGAACCCTCAACTCCAAGAGATGAGAAAAGAGATGCTCACTTACTTACCTAACGCTCTTCAGGCAAGCCAACCTCGTGACGACTACAAGGAGTTCCTTGAACTATCTTTGCTCTTCCTGGGGGAAAGACTGGTGGTCAACTCTTTATCCGAGCTCCGGGTCCCATGCACCACGCGAGATGGATGGCGAAGGCGATTTATGCGCTCAAAATCTACCTCTTTCACTATCAATTCAAGCTCACAGCACGCGAAGAACGAAACGTGACTCAGCTGGCTTTATTTGTCAGTCTGATTTACGTCAAGTACTGGCATGAAGCGCCAATGGGGACACAAGCTCCTCTCAATGATCTCAAAATGCTGCATCTTCTGGAAAAATATCCACACGGAGGAGCTGCACAAGCGGCGAAGACAGCTCTAAGACGCCACCTGTGGTACTTGTCGGAGCATCTGATTGGACTGGCCTTCTTCGATAATAGGATCAATCCTGATACCAAAAGGAAAATGGTTCAACACCTCCAACATCCCCAAAAGAATGGCTGCCCCCGACGAATCGACATGGCGGAAGCTGGTGTTGAAAATGATGTGGCATCCTTCGTCACGAAAAGGACATTGACCCTCTTTGATGCCTTGAAAGTTGGAGGTAAGGAGGAAGCGCGCCAGTTACTTCAAAAAGATCCACGGGAATGGCCAAATGACAAGAACTACAGGGAACTTAGAGATCGCGCCTTAAAGATGAAAGTCGTCAATGATGCTGCCGAGCGAGGTATTGCTCTCGCACAACGCTACAATGACACTTTGACACGAAACGAGGACCAGAAGCAGTACCTCCTACAACTCGTAGCCGCCCACCAAAAACAGATACCAATACCATCCAAGGCGACTCTGATGCAGAAGAAATAATGAAGATACACCCATTATCATGTCCTATTGTCTTATTGTTTTCTTTCATATTCTTTGAGAACCAAAAAAAATTTAGTTATTCAGTTGTCTATATATTTTCCCAAATTTTCAAAAAGGGGGCAAGTGGGGGCGACCCCTAAATATTAACCAAATAACGTGAAACTTTGCACAAATACTGTCCACACCAAGAGGCATAAAACCAACCTTGTGGAGAGAACTTAGTCGATGCTTTAACTTTTTGGACCACCCTAATATATATATATATATATATATATATATATATATATATATATATATATATATATATATATATATATATATATATATACAGGGTGGGCGGAAAGTAGCTCCCTATTTTGGATTGGTAAAAAAATACGTATATTATCCATTTATTTCAGAAGAAATAATATGAAAAGGTAGGCATACATGGTAGGTTTTCTCTAAAATTCAATGTGGGCTCCAACTCTTTCCACCAGTTTCTGGAGCCGCCCAGGAATGGCGTCCACTGACTTTAGCAGGAACTCCGGCGGGATGGAGGACATGACTTCCCGAATTCGGTCCTCCAGTTCTTCCAATGTCCTCGGTTTGGTGCGGTAGACTTCTTCCTTTACCCACCCCCAAAGAAAGAAGTCGCACGGTGTCAAGTCGGGGCTCCTGGCTGGCCACTGATGTGGACCACGACGACCCATCCAACGTCCAGGGAAGTGGGCATCCAGCCACTCACGGACAACAAGAGCGAAGTGCTGAGCGGTACCTTGCTATGTTGCGAAACGAGGTCTGGCCGGTTGTCAGCACATGGGAGAACATCGACGATCTGATATTTATGCAAGATGGCGCCCCTCCGCACTTCGCTCTTGTTGTCCGTGAGTGGCTGGATGCCCACTTCCCTGGGCGTTGGATGGGTCGTCGTGGTCCACATCAATGGCCAGCCAGGAGCCCCGACTTGACACCGTGCGACTTCTTTCTTTGGGGGTGGGTAAAGGAAGAAGTCTACCGCACCAAACCGAGGACATTGGAAGAACTGGAGGACCGAATTCGGGAAGTCATGTCCTCCATCCCGCCGGAGTTCCTGCTAAAGTCAGTGGACGCCATTCCTGGGCGGCTCCAGAAGCTGGTGGAAAGAGTTGGAGCCCACATTGAATTTTAGAGAAAACCTACCATGTATGCCTACCTTTTCATATTATTTCTTCTGAAATAAATGGATAATATACGTATTTTTTTACCAATCCAAAATAGGGAGCTACTTTCCGTCCACCCTGTATATATATACCCACACACTATTGAGCTAAAATGTGTCTGTGTGTCTGTGCGTGTGTCTGTCCGCTTTTTTCGGAACCGTGCACAGACTAAACGGCACATCGGAAAATTCTGCAATCACCACCAACTGATAGCTCATGAGCTTCCGATGTGCTCTGTGAAGTTTCCCCCGGTCCTAGGTCACAATTACTGGGTCCGAAGGCCCCAGCACCGCGATAAAACTACAGAAAAAAACGCAGTCGTGAAAATCTTGAGCTTCACACATACTGTGACATATACTGCTACGTAGCAGTATATGTCACAGTGCTACCCGCCCGGGGGTAGTGGTGGAGGGGGTGGGGTAATTGGGGGAATGGGGTGGGGTAATTGGGGGAATGGGGTGGGGGTGATGGGGTGGGGTAATTGGGGGAATGGGGTGGGGTGATGGGGAGAGGGGGTGGGGTAATTGGGGGGTGGGGGTGATGGGGAGAGGAGTGGGGGTAATGGGGAGAGGAGTAGGGTAATGGCGTTTTTTACTTTGTGTGTGTGTGTGGAGGTAATGGGGAGTGGGGGTGGGGGTAATGGGGAGAGGGTGGGGGTAATGGGGGTAATGGCGTATATAGCAGTATATGTCACAGTGCTACCTGCTCGGAGGGCCAAGTTGTACAACGGTCGCGAGCGATAGCGAGCTACCGCTTGTATATCCTATATACTATTGAGCTAAAATGTGTCTGTGTGTGTGTCTGTCCGCTTTCTTCGGAGCCGTGCACAGCCTAAACGGCACACCGGAAAATTCTGTAACCACCACCAACTGATAGCCCATGAGTTGCCGATGTGCTCTGTGAAGTTTCCCGGTCCTAGGTCACAATTACTGGGTCCGAAGGCCCCAGCACCGTGATAAAACTACAGAAAAGAACGCAGCCGTGAAAATCTTGAGTTTCACATTGTGTGACATATACTGCTAACCGCCCGGAGGGCCAAGTTGTACAACGGTCGCGAGTGATAGCGAGCTACCGCTTGTATATACAGTACTATGAAAAGGCAGTCTTGTCCGTCCGTCTGTCTGTAGACACCATGTATTTAATATTAAGTGATTCTGAATGTAGAAATAAATGCGCTTTGCTTTGTTTCAACTTTTTACTGTATCGCGTTAAGATTTTCATTGGTTGATACAGTGGGTTCGGATGTGAAGCTTAAGATTTTCATTGCTGCGTTTTTTTCTATAGTTTTATTGACCGAATAATTAACTCCCCAATTAATGAGGGTTCAATTATTCGGTCAATAAAACTATAGAAAAGAACGCAGCAATAAAAATCTTAAGCTTCAGATCCGAACCCATTGTATCAAGATTTGTGAAGCTTAAGATTTACATGGCTGCGTTCTTTTCTATAGTTTTATTGACCAAATAAATGGGCCCGTAGGGCCCACATTTGCTAGTATATATAAAACTTACACAGTTTAAATTTAATTAACTCTTAAGTACTAAAGAGAAATTATGTCGGGTGATTTTTTTTAAATATGACACTTGAAAAATTTTATTATTTTTTATTAATTCAAATAAAAGCGTGAAATTTTGACTGTACTTTCTCTTCACATGGGAATTAGTACCCCAGCGCAAAACATGCTCTATGTGATGTCCTCTCAGCAAGAAGGTTGTTGGAGACATGAAAGGTAGTTCGTGCGAGTACACGCCTCGATAATTTAGTCAATTTTAATCTAAAAATATATAATTAAATAGTCATGCAGATTCTTGGGTACTCCGTGAGTCTCCATGACAGAGTTCTTCCTAAGTCCAAAGACATTTGAAATAGCGTTAAAACTTTTGTTATTTAATTCATAAACGACCTTATCTCATATTATTATTTTACCGTTTTTGTACCTGTGATTTAAGTAAAGTGATTTTCATCGTCTTGTTTCATACATCGATTATTGTTATGACACTCGACGCCGTCATCATACGGAACTAATCTTCACTGTAGCCGTATCGTTCCTGTAGGTTGTGGTGATCTTTCTAAATTGTGTTGGTGATCGTCAGACGTGTGAAATAAAATTATTTGGCTCAAAGGCGTAACAGGGTTTTGGTTAACATCCCCAGAGTTCTCAAGGTCCACTTTCGTATGAGACCTAAACAAGCTGGGTATAAGAACCAGTTGGTCACCGTTACTCAGAATTTCACTATAATTCGACCATTGAAGTATTTGTTTTCATTCACAGTAAACGGGTAGAAATAAAATAGCTTTCAACCTTTAAAATGTTTCGTGCGATGATTCTTCATTTCACGAAGGTCAAGCTTGTCGCCGACTCCTCTTCAGTAATATTATACAGTATATGTATCCACAACATAACTGTAGAGTTAAAAAGTTACATAATAATAGACTTATACAATTTTTAATTTAAAAATTATAATATTAGAAGAACTGCGAAATTCATAAAATTATAACTATAAGATTATAAGGATTATACATTGATAAGAATTGCAAAAACAGCATAAATTGCTCGAGGACTCGCGGCAGCGTCATGGATAATCTTAAGGAAAGGTCCCGGTTCTTAATACGTAGTACAGAGATTTAACATATTAATAATATGAAAGATTATATTTTTCTCAATAAAATGCACCCCCGCGTTTTTATTTTTATTAAGGATAAGTAATTTTAATTAACGTTTTTAAAGTGGACGGCATTTCTTGCGCCTGGCAGCGTTGTGTGTAAATTAGATAAGTACTTGGAGGGACGTCAGAAATTTAACGCCTAAGCCTAAGTACACAAGGCGGAAAATTTTCTTTCTGGGATACCTCTCATGGGCGTACTTCTTAAAGGCCTTCCCGAAATGTGAGGACCGCTTCCACAACTTCCTTCTCCAGGTGGCGAAATTGTATAATCCAGGATATTAATGGGTAGGTAACATTTATATACACGTTAGGTTAGGTTGGTTAGGTTAGGTTAGGTTATATTTGTTGAGGGGGTGGGGGAAAGTCATAAACGAGTGATTTGCGACTGAAACGGATGTCAAATTCGAATAAATACATCGGGAAAACATGTTTTATATCCAAAAAACTTCCCGGGACGCTTCCTTAAGATTTACCAATTATAACTATAAGATTATAAGGATTATACATTGATAAGAATTGCAAAAACAGCATAAATTGCTCGGGGACTCGCGGCAGCGTCATCTCTCGGAGCACCGAAGGGAAGGATGGCATTTGTTCTCTCTCTTCCTTGCCCGGGAAGGAGCGTACTACCATGCTAGTAGGGTTTTTAGGTTTGTGGAGGACGCTGGCTTCCTTACTCCTTTATAATTCTTTTAACCCTCTGAAAGGTTGGTTGTCCCCCAATTACCTTGTCGATGTTACACCCGTAAATCTGGGAAATAATAATGCAGACTTTACTCGGGTTATATGATTTCAAAGTTGGTAACATAAACCAGCTTAACCCTAAGCCTAGCTGGGTTAGAAGTGACGGTTCAACTTAGAACTTAGGCCTATCAACATACGTGGATAAGATAGATCAGGTAGATATTACAAGCCTAGCTGAGTTAGGCCTATCAGCATACGTGGAAAAGTCGTATTATTTAAACTTATCTCGTACGAGAGTAGGCCTTGGGTACACCGGATGTCAACTACGACCTTGTTTCGACATTGGGCTAACCTTTTCCTCCAACGCTCTGATTATTATTATCAGACTTCTCAACAAGAGATCGCCACAATCACTGGGAACGATACAACTACATAGGAGGTTACCGTTTTAATGACGACATCGCTAGTCCCACACATTTTTTTGTAAAAATAAATTATTGCCACTCCACTTTGGGCTTTACTGGAGCCACACACAGGTCACAGTCTGGTATGGAACACGTCGTTAGAAAAATATTATTGTATGCTTAAGTCACAGTTATTAACTATATATATATATATATATATATCTATCTTTCCTCCTTTCTATGACCTCCCATTCTTTCAAACGCAGGCATCTCGAAAACCCCAGACCTTGATTTTGGCTTTCTTCTTCTTCTGTTGGAGAGGGGGGGGGGGCGCTTTTGCGGCATTTGCCCTTGGCCCCTCCTTCCTGCATAAAAAAATATATATAAACAGTATCTTAATTCACTGAGATTGAACTTTATTATTAACTTTCTATGGAATTTCCGTGCAGCGCCATGAACTTATTTGATTTTTTTTCATTCAGGAAGGAGGGGCCAAGGGCAAATGACCGCAAAAGTGCCCCTCCTATAGAAGAAGAAGAGAGCCAAAATCAAGGTCTGGGGATTTCGAGATGCCTAGACACTCTGCGTTTGAAAGATGGGAAGTCATAGACAGGAGGAAAGATGGATTGAGGAAAATTGTTCCAGAGTTGACCGGTTGAGAAGATGAAAGACTGAAGATACCGATTAACCATTGCATTAGCTAGTTGGACAGAAAAGGAATGAGAAAGTGTAGAAAGTCTGGTACTGCGTGCTCTCCTTAAAAGAGGAGGCATGCAGTTGGAGAGTTCAGAAGAGCAATGTCCGTTATGATAGCGATAGTAAAGAGAAAGTAAGGCAACACTGCGGCGAAGAGAGAGAGATTGAAGACAGTCAGTAAGAGGCGGGGAATTGATGAGACGAAATTAATTCGTTCCACTCTTCTCCCTCTGACTGATTGACTCTCTCACTCTCACTGACTGTCACAGCTCTTTCTCTCTCTCTCTCTGGTGGCCTGTTCTCGACTACTTCGCTGGATACTTCCTGATTAACTCCGGGCCGTGTTCGATCATTTGTTATCGTTTCGCTAGCGACATCTTCGTTGATTATTTTTTTTTCACGATCCTGTAACTTCAGAGAAATTTAGAATACATCCTATTTAAGAAATTCCTAAGTTCTAATTGTTTTATATTATTTAACTAACTTATGAGAAATTTGTGATAGTATTAAGTTATTTAATTATATATTCCAAACACTATTTGAACACTAAAACTGTTTATGAATTCAAGATTGGATGAACTTTTGGTGTGGCATCACGTGACTGGTCATAGGCGTATGGGATGGCACTTTACTGTAGCACTATGTGTAGCATAAAATAACACAAAAGTATGAGTAACATAATATATTAAAGCCTTTTTTATATAAAAAACATTACAATTTACAAAAATGAAATAAAATTTTGCTTCAACATCAGTGATGTAAGTCTCGAGATCGGTCTCGGTCTCGAGACCGATCTCGAGACCCAATTTGCAGATCTCGATCTCGATCTCGGTCTCCGCTATTTAGATCTCGGTCTCGATCTCGGTCTCGACAGACGCGGTCTCGGTTTTTCTCCCCGAGACCTTTCGAGACCTCTCGAGACCGTAATGAAAAATACATGTTATTGGCATACTCATGATGGTGGCTTGGTTGAACAGACACAATTCAGAATGTTTATGAAAGTTTGTAAAAGTAACGGACTCCAGGTATTCACTAATCAGTCACCCTCTTTTGAGTTGCCACGTTTGTCTTGCGAGGGGGTGTGGGTCTGGATTTTTTTAGGTTAGGTTGGTCTCGATCTCGACCTCAGTCTCGAATTTTAAGGGTCTCGATCTCGGAAGGTAGATCTCGATCTCGAACCTTTGATCTCGGTCTCGATCTTGGTCTCACAGGATCAGGTCTCGGTCTCGGTCTCAGTCTCGGACTTGGTGGTCTCGACTACATCACTGTTCAACATTTCTAAATGACAAGCAAAACTATGGCATTGTAGTTGATATAGAGTTCAGTAAGTCCTCAACTTACGTTTTAATTATTAACTACAAGTATAGTAGCAAGTAATTAATTCACCTCAAGAAGTAAAAAAAAACCAAAGGAATGTCAGAAAAAATCTGCCCTGAAAATGCTCAATTCCCTAGTCTGGGGGGGGCTGATGGACATAAGGGGACGTTGGCCTAAAAAAGGTTGGGGACCACTGAAATTTATTCTAGCTCATAGTATTATTATAATTAACTTTTAGAATTTAGACGTTATTATCTTCGTATATTCGGCGTCAATGATCTCAATGTTGCGGCGTAAAAGGGTTTATTAAAAACAAGCGGTTAACATGGCCAAAGAAAAACTAATTAAAATGTCACTAAACCAAAGGCGAGTACGTTAACAGATCAGCTATGAAGTCCATAGCTGAGATGACATATATATGGCAGGACTGATAAATAGATTCAATAATCGGGTTGGTTGATTTTTTAATACTTCGCATTAGACTCAGGGAGGATCGAGATATTGTGGTTAGCAAACATTTGCGAAGCTGAACATCTTCGGGGTAACTTATGTAGGAGTATAATCTGTAAATCTAGGAATTTCAGGTTCTCTTGATCTCTTTAATATTGTATACCTTAGGTAGCTACTAAAATTTTTTGTATGAACGCAAAATCACTTAAAATCCCAGTCTCGAATATATTAGTTTGTGGATTTTAATTTTCCGTTAATAACCTAAATAATAATAATAATAATAATAATAATAATAATAACAATAATAATAATGTTTGGAGTTGTTTAACACTTTACCTCATAGGGGTTGCGTCAGTTTTATAGAGGTAACGGTAGTGATTTTGTTTGACGCACGGTGTGCGTCCAATATGACGTAAAGTGTTAACCACCTTTATAACGGCAAAAGGTCACGTGACAGAGGGGACCTACAGCTTCAAGTGGGATCCGAACTATGGAGCATTTCATCATCTGAACGCAGGGCACGGTCACCCATCCAAAAACTGAACAGACCCAACGTCGCTGAATCTGGCTGATCTAGCGGAAAGCGGTATTACGACGCTCGACGTAGCAACCACGTAACCCTAATATGGAATTAAAATTATGATATTATTTATATTGAAAAGTTCCATGACAACACTTCGAAAAAAGGCAGAATTCAAGCAAAAATGCTATTAGATATGGAAAAACACGCTCTTACTGTAGATATTTGTAAAACGACTCGACAGGAGAATCCACTGGACTTAATTTTGACAAATAATAATGACATCATCAAAAATAAACAAAATATCTAGCCATAATATAGTCAAAATACTCTATGTATAAAGTTAGAAATCTAAAAACAAATTAAAAGGGATATTTGAAAGGTTAAATAAAGGAAATAAACGATAAGAAATTCTACCAATTGTAGAAAACAAAATGAAACCATTAGTGTTACAACATATTTCCAAGAGAGAGAGAGAGAGAGAGAGAGAGAGAGAGAGAGAGAGAGAGAGAGAGAGAGAGAGAGAAGAGAAATGTAATGAACTTGAAAGAAAAATTAGAATCTATTTACACAATAAAAACACCGGTAAAGATTTCACGGTCTGAAAGAGACTGAAGTTAGATAAAAATCTGTGCAAAGTAAATAGAAAATAAACATATTTATTTATTGTTCTATTTATACATATTCAAGGAGCATGCAGATGGAAGTAATAAGCGATATACAAATATAAGAATAGATTAGTAAAAGATTTGTGAGCAAATTATATTCTTCGTCTGCCGGAATAGGTTTATTTGAGAAATATTTTTAGATAATGCCAGAAATATAGAGATAAGTTACAATAAGCAAAAATGGAGGAAAAGTTGCGAAATTAAGTACGAATTTGATGGGTTACAAAGGGTGTTATACGAGATACGTAACATAAAAACCTTAACATAAAATAGAAATATTTTGGTTTATAATAATAATAATAAAATAAGAAATATTTTTACATCTCCACAAAAAGCAAATATGAAATGCAATGAAAATATTGGATCGTTGAAATAATGAATATGCGAATGATCCAGAAAAAATGAACGAACATCTCAAAGAACAATACTGAACTCTGTTTTTAGCAATCCTAAGAATCCGAGTGAATTTTTCGATATGTACAAATCAGTAAAATGCAGATACGGACGCAAATCTACTGATAGATTGTTGAATTGGTAATTTCTATAAAAAATACAAGAAAACCAGCATCATGGCCCGATACATGGATTGCTATGTTTTTAAAGAAAGGCAAAAATAGTATATATCCAAGTCAGTAACTATACTTCCTATGGAGCACATCACTCCATCCTAAAGAAATTTCACTCGCATTAAAATAATGCAAACATCTCTTCCGCGAGTATATACAGAGGGCTAACAGAGGAATGCCAAAGAATTACCGACCAGTAGCAACCATTTCTTATCTTATTAGATATTTTCAACGAGTAGCCACAGACAAAAATGCACGCTACCAAGAAGAAAAGAAATTATTTAATAGATATAATGCATATTGATTTTACGAAGTGCGATCATGGGATTACAGAACATAAGCTCAAAAAAATAAGAATTACTGTAAAGATGGGACCATGGCTCTTTAATTTTTCGAACCAAAGAACTAAAACAGTAATGGATAAGTTAACTTAAATATGGAATTTCACGAGTCTTCAGTTCTTCGGTTCCGTTTGTAATAATGATTGTGGATATTAGAAAGAGTGTTATACCGTGTTTTGTAGGTTGAAATCAAAAGAGCATAACGGTTGGGTCTCTGTTTTAATGAAAGTAACTTTGAGGTAATTAAAGCAAAGTATTAATATGCAATATAATTACCTTTTTATGATGGACATAAGGGGGCGTTAGCCTAAAAAAGGTTGGGGACCACTGAAATTTATTCTAGCTCATAGTATTATTATAATTACTTTTAGAATTTAGACGTTATTATCTTCATATATTCGGCGTCAATGATCTCAATGTTGCGGCGTAAAAGGGTTTATTAAAAACAAGCGGTTAACATGGCCAAAGAAAAACTAATTAAAATGTCACTAAACCAAAAGCGAGTACGTTAACAGATCAGCTATGAAGTCCAGAGCTGAGATGACATATATGTATATGGCAGGACTGATAAATAGATTCAATAATCGGGTTGGTTGATTTTTTTAATACTTCGCATTAGACTCAGGGAGGATCGAGATATTGTGGTTAGCAAACATTTGCGAAGCTGAACATCTTCGGGGTAACTTATGTAGGAGTATAATCTGTAAATCTAGGAATTTCAGGTTCTCTTGATCTCTTTAATATTGTATACCTTAGGTAGTAAAATTTTTTGTATGAACGCAAAATCACTTAAAATCCCAGTCTCGAATATATTAGTTTGCGGATTTTAATTTTCCGTTAATAACCTAAATAATAATAATAATAATAATATAATAATAACAATAATAATAATGTTTGGAGTTGTTTAACACTTTACCTCATAGGGGTTGCGTCAGTTTTATAGAGGTAACGGTAGTGATTTTGTTTGACGCACGGTGTGCGTCCAATATGACGTAAAGTGTTAACCACCTTTATAACGGCAAAGGTCACGTGACAGAGGGGACCTACAGCTTCAAGTGGGATCCGAACTATGGGGCATTTCATCATCTGAACGCAGGGCACGGTCACCCATCCAAAAACTGAACAGACCCAACGTCGATGAATCTGGCTGATCTAGCGGAAAGCGGTATTACGACGCTCGACGTAGCAACCACGTAACCCTAATATGGAATTAAAATTATGATATTATTTATATTGAAAAGTTCCATGACAACACTTCGAAAAAAGACAGAATTCAAGCAAAAATGCTATTAGATATGGAAAAACACGCTCTTACTGTAGATATTTGTAAAACGACTCGACAGGAGAATCCACTGGACTTAATTTTGACAAATAATAATGACATCATCAAAAGTAAACAAAATATCTAGCCATAATATAGTCAAAATACTCTGTATAAAGTTAGAAATCTAAAAACAAATTAAAACTTAAAAGGGATATTTGAAAGGTTAAATAAAGGAAATAAACGATAAGAAATTCTACCAATTGTAGAAAACAAAATGAAACCATTAGTGTTACAACATATTCCCAAGAGAGAGAGAGAGAGTTACAAGGAGTTACAAGGAAAAGAAGTACCTCAAAAGGCCTTGCGGCCCATACCGAGGAGGTACCAATGGCAACGGGAGCCAGGGAGAGAGAGAGAGAGAGAGAGAGAGAGAGAGAGAGAGAGAGAGAGAGAGAGAGAGAGAGAGAGAGAGAGAGAAGAAAATGTAATGAACTTGAAAGAAAAATTAGAATCTATTTACACAATAAAAACACCGGTAAAAATTTCACGGTCTGAAAGAGACTGAAGTTAGATAAAAAACTGTGCAAAGTAAATAGAAAATAAACATATTTATTTATTGTTCTATTTATACATATTCAAGGAGCATGCGGATGGAAGTAATAAGCGATATACAAATATAAGAATAGATTAGTAAAAGATTTGTGAGCAAATTATATTCTTCGTCTGCCGGAATAGGTTTATTTGAGAAATATTTTTAGATAATGCCAAAAATATAGAGATAAGTTACAATAAGCAAAAATGGAGGAAAAGTTGCGAAATTAAGTACGAATTTGATGGGTTACAAAGGGTGTTATACGAGATAACATAAAAACCTTAACATATAATAGAAATATTTTGGTTTATAATAATAATAATAAAATAAGAAATATTTTTACATCTCCACAAAAAGCAAATATGAAATTCAATGAAAATATTGGATCGTTGAAATAATGAATATGCGAATGATCCAGAAAAAATGAACGAACATCTCAAAGAACAATACTGAACTCTGTTTTTAGCAACCCTAAGAATCCGAATGAATTTTTCGATATGTACAAATCAGTAAAATGCAGATACGGACGCAAATCTACTTATAGATTGTTGAATTGCTAATTTCTATAAAAAATACAAGAAAACCAGCACGATGGCCCGATACATGGATTGCTATGTTTTTAAAGAAAGGCAAAAATAGTATATATCCAAGTCAGTAACTATAGTACTTCCTATGGACCACATCACTCACATCAAAAGAAATTTCACTCGCATTAAAATAATGCAAACATCGCTTCCGCGAGTATATACAGAGGCTAACAGAGGAATGCCAAAGAATTACCGACCAGTAGCAACCATTCTTATCTTATTAGATATTTTCAACGAGTAGCCACAGACAAAAATGCACGCTACCAGAAAAGAAATTATTAATAGATATAATGCATATTGATTTTACGAAGTGCGATCATGGGATTACAGAAACATAAGCTCAAAAAAATAAGAATTACTGTAAAGATGGGACCATGGCTCTTTAATTTTTCGAACCAAAGAACTAAAACAGTAATGGATAAGTTAACTTAATATGGAATTTCACGAGTCTTCAGTTCTTCGGTTCCGTTTGTAAATAATGATTGTGGATATTAGAAGAGTGTTTTACCGTGTTTGTAGGTTGAAATCAAAAGAGCATAACGTTGGGTCTCTGTTTTTAATGAAAGTAACTTTGAGGTAATTAAAGCAAAGTATTAATATGCAATATAATTACCCTTTTTATGATTAATAAGTGAATAGTTTACTTGTATATTATGTTCAATAACTCTATTATATTTCGCGGGTTTTTGGAACCTCAGATCCAGTTTTGTCAGAGGAAAAGTAGGAAAAACCGACAATAATAACTGTATTGTCCCGACAGTTAAATTTGGAAGCAGCAGCAGCATGGTCTGGGGATGCATGGGCCTCATCAGGCGTAGAATTTGTTTTTATGTGAAAGCCAAATTAACTCTCAGACCTATACAGACATGCTAGGAAATATCTTCAAACCTGCCATTCGCAACTTATTTCCAGAACCGATTAAATCTGACGCTATTTTCCACGGGATAATGCCTCACACCACACATTACTTGTCAACAAAAATTGACTTAGAAAAGATCAAATGGGTTATCTCGACTGGCTTCCTCGGTCTCCAGCCTGAATGTTTTTAATTATAAGGAATTCTAAGGAAAGATATTATAAAACATAAGTGGTGATCGAAATTTGACTTGCATGAAAAAACAAAGAAGGAATGGAGGAGGATCGGCAGACATCTGGAGGAGGCGTCTAGACAGTGTGCCTCGATGAACTAAAAAAGTAATAAAAGCGAATAGAAAATTTATGAGATATTAAAATAGCGTAGCGTATATCATATTGTTAATAAAATTATTGCTTTCAATATTTAATAATATTAATGGCTTTCTTTCACTTTTTTGTCCATTTTGTAACGTGCTAAGTGCTTTAGATTAACGATATATATATATATAGTTGAACAGTTCGTGTTAAAATATCTTCTGCAATTCCAGTTGGGGTTTTTACAAAAGCTGGGCACTTGCGGTTTTTTTGCGGTACTGCGGTACTGCGTACTACCGCACTACCAAAACCGTACCGCATAACGCAGTACCGCAAAGGATCGCTGAAAGTACAGGCTGTGTACTTTCAGCGATCCTTTGCGGTACTGCGTTCTGCGGTACCGGTTTGGTAGTGCGGTAGTACCGCAGTACCGCAGTACCGCAAAAAAAACCGCAAGTGCCCAGCTTTGGTTTTTTATGCAGGAAGGCAGGGACAAGGGCGAATGCCCGCAAAACCTGCTCCCATAGAAGGAGAAGGAGAGAGCCAAAATCAAAGTCCTGGGTCTTCAAGATGCCTGGACATTCTACGTTTGAAAGATTGGAGGTCAGAGAAAGGGGGGAAAGATGGATTAAGGAAGATTGTTCTAGAGTTGACCGGGTGAGTAGATGAAAAATTAAAAATATCGAATAACTCTTGCATTAGAGCAGCGGTGTTCAACAGGATTTTGATTCTCGCCAATATTGTGGCGAAATTTTACCTATATTCGCCACATGGTATAAAACAATGGTGTCCAACACGATTTTTATATTATTTTCATATTGATAAATTGGAACAAATAGATAAACAGAATAAAAGGAATTTAATACGAGTTTAGAATAAAACATTTATTAATAAAACATTTATTAATCAAATCACTGTGACTGAAGCTAACTTCTTCAAATCCAATCAAACTCTTCTGCAATATCTTTAAAAGTTCAAAAATGTCAATACCACGAGTGCGAATCTCTTAGCCCACGTATTGCTCGTATTCTTCATGAGCGATTTCGTGCCACTCAATTTTGTTTACCCAAAGGAAACTTCCTATCAAAACTCTCGGTGCGCATTTGGAAAATGCTTTTTACACTGTTCACCTTGTTTTCGTTGAATGTTTTTTTTGCATAATATGCACGGCTCACCGTTTTTTTCGTTAATTTTCCTGACAGTAAATTCCAACTCCCATTCATGTGAAATTTACACGCATTGTTCTTCCAATCTCGCTTTCTCTTTATTGCAGTATTAGCTGAAGTGTAAGCTTCTTCATTATCAGTTGAACCAACACTTCTGTCGGATTAATTTTTCGTTTTTTAATCACAAACTTATCCATGTTTGAAACAAGAGAAATATTATTGTTAATTATGATGAAATTCAAAATAAATTCAATATTTATACAAGAACCAATTCGCCATATATCAATGGCCGATTCGCCACATGTGGCGAGTGGCGAACGTGTTGGACACCGCCGCATTAGAGGTTTGGACAAAAAAAGAATGAGAATATGTCGAAAGTCTGTCGCTGAGTGCTCTCCTTAAAGGAGGAGGCATGCAGTTAGAGAGTTCAGAAGAGCACTGTCCGTTAAAATAGCGATAGTAAAGAGAGAGTGAGGCAACATTGCGACGAAGAGAGAGAGATTGAAGAGTCAGTAAGAAGTGGAGAATTGATGAGACGAAAAACCTTTGATTCTACCCGGTCAAGTAGAGCTGTGTAGGTTGAGCCACCCGACACATGAGAAGTGTACTCCATACGAGGGTGGACAAGACCCCTGTACAGGGACAGCAGCTGAGTTGGGGTGAAGAAACTGCTTAAAAAAAAAACGCCAAGAATGTTAAGAGAAGAGGAAGGATTGAGTTATGTATTGTTGACGGTAAGGGGATAGTCGTGTGGAAGATTCTGACGAGTAGACAGATGAAATAACTGAGTTTTTGAGGTATTGAAAGCCACAAGGTTTATTCTTTCTCCAGTCAGAGATATTAGAAAGATCAGAGGTGAGGTGCACCATAGCCGCCCTACGCGAATCATGGAGTGACTACTGTGAGGGCCGCTTTGTGAAGCGGGTGGAGAAGTGAAGAGTTGAATCATCGGCATAAGAGTGGATAGGACAGGAAGTGAGACTTGATAGATCATTAATAAATAAAAGGAAAATAGTGGGTGACAGGACAGAACCCTGAGGAACACGAATTCACAGATAGAAGAATAGAAACCGAAGGAGGGCAGTTTGGAGATTAAGGATTTGTGCCAGACTATCAGGATTCACCGAAATCCCATCCCGAAAGGAGGATGACCAAGAGTCAGAGATAGATGCAAGAAGATCGCCAGGAGAGCGTCCCTTGCGGAATCCATACTGACGATCTGAAAGGAGATTGTGAGAAGAGAGATGTTTAAGAATCTTCCTATTAAGGATAGATTCAAAAACTTTAGAAAGACAAGAAATCAAAGCAATTTGGCGATAGTTGGAGAGGAATGAGAGCCGTATATATATATATATATATATATATATATATATATTATATATATATATATATATATATATATATATATATATATTGAACAATGGTGGCAGGAAAGAGAAGTTCGAGGGAAGAGTTCCTGTGGTAGAGAGTGAACGAAGAAAATGTATGTAGAGTGATGACATACTGTATATATATATATATATATATATATATATATATATATATATATATATATATATATATATATATCAGTGGCGTGCGGTCCATGGAAGCAAGGGAAGCAATGCTTCCCTATTGAAAGAAAGAAGAAAATGCTGTATTATACTTTAAAGTTTAAACATTTCAATATGTGTTAATAATTTGTACAAAATCATTTTATTATACTATTTATAGCATTTGATTGGTAATCAGGTGGATACATAGTATATACATTGGTTGCCGTTCGTGCAAGAACCTTTAAGAAAGCCGACGCAAAAAATCTCGAGTTGGACAACAATTGACGAAATGCATCCTATTTCCCAATGACTTTCGCTTTTTTTTACTGTTACAAATTGTTTCTTTCCATTCTAAAAACTCATTTAATGTTTAATAATGTAGTATTTATTGAATACAACAAGTTTCAAATATAGTTTTTCTACTAAAAAATTCCATGGCCATGTTAAGCGAAAAAGAGTATATATTTATCGTTATTTTATCCTTCCCTATGTCAAAAAGGAAGCAATTTAGATTTCGCTGTCCAGATCTTATAGTTAATTTTCTTGAAATATCTGGCAACTTATACGTGCTGTGAAAGGCTTGCAAGTTTAGCTTTAATCTCAATTGAGAAAAAGCTTCTTAAGGATATGAAAACCGATGCCTTTTGCGAAGAAATAATAGATATATTTAATAAAAAAGAAAGAAGAATAGAATTAACCTATAAGTAAAGTAAGTAGATGATTATATGTGTTTTGTTTTTATTATATACGAGTATTTTAAAGTTTATTTTTATTTTATATAATCTTTGTTGTTTTTGCTTGAATTTCTTCCCCTTGACGAAAAATCACCGCACGCCACTGATATATTATATATATATATACACAGTATGTCAGCACTCTACATACATTTTCTTCGTTCACTCTCTACCACAGGAACTCTTCCCTCGAACTTCTCTTTCCTGCCACCATTGTTCAACGATAACAGGACGGACAGAGACTCATATTAGACAGAGACCAGATGACGTCACATCGCACCTCGTCTTGGGACACCTTCGCAGCTTCGCAAGCTTCACAAGTCAATCGCTAGCCACTTAAATGTAACAGCTTAGTGTGACAGGCCCTTCGCCTGAGCCTATTTGTCATTCCATTTCAACCCTAAAGACTCGAGACTCACTCTACATTATCATATAATTCGTCATTATTCAAGTACCATTTATATACTATACATTTGTCCTTCTCTGTAAGTGATCATTCAACCTCAACAGTCAATCAATGCAAAATTTGTACACTCAATTGTAACGTTATTCACTGTAAACATTTTCTTTTATTTTGTTAATTAAATATAAAACCACGAGGCTTATCAATCTCCTTTAATGACATTCATTTGTCTAGTGAACCTTCAAGTAGACAATTTAAGTATTTAATCAGTTACATAATTATAGGGCCTACCAAAAATCTGGCTTATTATATAATGATACACGTTCACAAAGAAAAATTAAGCGATTCCAAGGTCTTTCATGTACTCAGCAGCACACCTCGTCAGGGAATGAATGGAAAATGCAAGAAGTCGAAAATATATATCTCTGTACAGCGTAAACAAAATATTTAGGAAGGAGTAGTAAAAAATTAACAATTACTAATAAAAGGCAGAAGATATTTTAACAAAATGTGGTCCATTTTATACGTTCCCGAACTGTTATTAATATTATTTATAAAGTACATGAATGCACGCACATTCCAGAATGTTCCTTTCATTTGTCTTTATTTTTAACAAGAATCTTAGAACTTTCTCAATTAGTACTATGATTATATCTATACATATGGTTACACAATGCATTACAATTATTTGCCGTCCTACATGTATATTTGTGCTGTTTTACTGTGACGTCTAAAGTTTTTCCAGTTTGACCCATATAAACTGAGGCACATTGTTTACATCCAATCGAGTAGACACGGACAGCTGCATTATCAAGGTTGTTCTTTATTAGACGAGATTTAACAGTATTTTTATATTGAAAGACTACGTTAATTCCAATTGTTTTAAGCAGTGCTTAACTTGTAAATGAAAAAGAAGTGGAACGCAGGTGAAGCCCTCACAGTTAGGGGGTCTAGGGGAGCGCTGTAAGCTCCCCCAGCGGGGTCCGGGGCGGCGCCCGGAAACTAACGCATTTCAAGAGCTTTTTCTGCAAAAACTGCGCAACATGCAAATGAAAGTTTTTCGAATACAGTATTATTTTAAAGAAAAAGTTAGACTGTGATTGCAACATCTAAGTGAAATGTTGTCATCTAAGCGAAACAAAATATTATATGTATTTGAAACAAAATAAAATTGTTTTACTTACATGCTATTGCTATATATAGGAAGTTGATAGAATAATCACATTAATTTCCACACACACTCCAAACTTCTTTCTACTTGATCGACTAGTTTTCGCTTTCTACTGTCTGTATCAGTCGCTGAATGATGTCCTTGTGCTAATCATGAATCAACATACTTTGTTGGGTCAAATTTTGAGAGCGGTGGTCCCACTATTCTAATGAATATCAAAGCTGATATTGTAGGAATATTAAGAGAAGATCGACTAGGGGTGACGATAAGATTCATGTAAGGGCATTTCGTTGGATTTTTAATTACGAAATTACGTTGCTGACCTTTTTATTAATATAAAAACCTTTTTTTTTAATTAGGTTTTAAAATAAAAGTACCGGAACGGCGTTCCGGAGCGTTCCGTCACAAATTAAGCACTGGTTTTAAGTAAGACTGGAAGATGTTTAAAATTTACATGGTAAGCTTTGTTTCATCAATTTTCTATGGATAGATTAGGATAACATATAACGTATAAAATAGACTACACCTTATTAAAATATTTTTTCCTTTAATTAATACTTGTTAATACTTGTTGAGGTGAATGTCTAAGTAATTCATTTGTTTTATGGGGACGACCGGATCTTGGCCTTGCAGTTATACTTACTTCAATATTGTACCATGCAATCCAACTCTGTACGGTTTTCTTATGTACTTCAAACCGTTGAGCTACATTCTGCATGGATAATCCGGCTTCACTCATTCCTATGATGCCTCCCTCCATAAATGTAATGATGGGGTTGTTGGTAAAAGTTAATAATAGTGGACAAATTTTTTGTTTTATTTAAAAAAAAAATAAAATGATAAATAAATTCCAAATATCCTTTTATGTAAATAAATCTTAAATAATAGTTAAACATGGGACTAATTAGTGTAGCGCAGGGGTTCCCAATTAGTTTTCAATTAGTTTTCAATTAGTTTTCAACATTCTGAAAAGTTTCAAGTTCTCGTTACCCCTGACCGTTGTTCATTGTTAAATGTTCAATCAGAAGGACGCCACAAATTGACTTTTTTTACCTGGGAAAGAGAAACTCACTATTTCAGTCACATTTTAATTTGTCAAACTACAAACAGCACTGCAACATTGCCGAACAGCAACACACACAGCAAAAACAACTCATTCATGGGTAAAGGTACACTTCCTATCGTTGATCATCTGATCCAAGCGCGGCCACAGCTTCGTGAGTGCACAGCTGATGTTGTTTTCTGGCTGCAGTCTGTTTCTCTATTTACTTGCACGGGCAAGTGGTGGCAAACGGGAGAAAAATCCTCGTCGCAGTCTAACTGGCCACAGAGTATTCTCCCTTCTGAGTGGTCCAAAAGGAAGACAACTTTGGCTGCTCATTTTTTAAGTTGATCTGAAGAAGTTTGTCGACTTCATTTCAATGATTTCCTCCGCCAAACCAGATGGCTCTTTTAGAATGTTTTCGATTGAGCAAATTTCAAAATTCGGAACCACATGTGCACCATTTGGGCGGCAAATTTGAATTGTTCGTTTGCTCGTTGGCTTTTGGGTTTTCGATACATTCATATTTTTTAAATTTCGAATTTTTGTAATTCTAGTGTATTGCCGCCTCGTTATCCCCAAAAAATGTCAAATTACCCCCGCGGGGTGATTTGCCACTAATTGGGAACCACTGGTCTAACGTATAGAACACCGGTTGTAAGAAGAGGTTATTTTGCCATTAAAATTCATTGAAAAATTAACCTTACTGTAAACAGATTAAAATGTGGTGGATATGCGTTCCAAGTCGCAACTTGGTAAGGCCTAATTAGATATTTAGATATTTGGGCGAGTAATTATATTAGCTGAAATCCATACTGGGCTCTAAATAAATCTAACCTAACCTAACTTACAAACAAACCACTTACATGTGGTTGTATCCTCTGTTGGGTGATTTATTTGGAGCCCAATATGATTTTGTCTACTATAATTAATCACCCAAATATCTAAGTATATGCTACACGAACTAGTCCCATGTCTAGCAGGAGATCGCAACAATTCTAAGATAATTACTCTAACCTAACCTACAAAAAACCACTTGCATGTGGTTATATGTTCTATTAAAAGTTTAATAAGGAACTTATTTTTTTAATAAAACAAAAATTATCCACTATTTTTAACCTTCGCCGGGGTTGTTTAATCTCCTTCGCAACATCTAAGGTTATATGCCGGAGGGGACCTACAGCTTTAAGTGGGATCCGAACCACAGGTCGCTACTTAGTCTGGACGCAAAGGACGGTCTCCTATCCAACTACTATCCAATCCAATGTCGCTTAACTTCACTGATCAACGGTGTTTTATGCCTCCCTGCATACTTTGCGTTGTTGGATGTTGAATACTTTCTCTCTCCATGCTTGGTCGTGAATGCTGATAGAGTGAATGCTTTCATTAATATGAATTACTAGGAGGAATTTCAGCAGAGGATTCCGTTGTCAGAATGTTTACGTTTCTAACGTACATTCTGTTTTGGTATACATTCAGCTTTACTGTACACTGTAGGCCTATCTGTCGTTTTACATTTTCAAGGTCATTCAACGATGGCGTGACAATGTGACATATGTTTGCCGTCATTTGGAATATGGTAAAGTATTTGCATTTTGGAAAAAGATACTCTTTATCCTCTGTGTACATAAAATCCTGGGGAAATACCATCTACATTATTCAGTACATTTATGTACACGTAATATTTTAGTATCTGCACTTTATGAAAAGGTACACAAAATCATTTCAAGGTTACACACATATTATAGTGGGTTACATTAATTAAATTTATATGATAATGAAAGTAATAATGGCATTATACAGACATTAAGAAGTTCTTGTCTTATTTTTAGTTACCCTTTAAACGAGCATAGATTTCGGAAGGTGAAGATATAAGATCCGGGAGATCGGGAGGATATTTTAGGTGAAGATAAAATAGAATTCCTATATCATAATGACGTACGTAAAGGGATCGATCCGGAATTAACACTTTAACGACGACTGGTACAAATTGGCATCGTTTCAAATACACGTATTCATAATTTAACCCAACAACAAAAACCGGCGTTAAAGGGTTAACTCGGATTCGATATTATCCAAGTTAAACGATTCAAGATTGGATTTAATTACAGTCAGTATGAATCAATTAGTTCCGGTTCGATTTAATTCCGTTCTGACTACCTCCGCGCACCCTATACAAGGTGGTCATAAAGTCTGGAAACATAGGACATTTTTCTCAGAACTGTAGGTTATCTGCAATGGAGAAAAAAATTATCTTAATATTTTATTTTCTGTTTCCAGACTTTACAGCCACCCTGTATAGTATAACCTATAACCTACACATTAGTTTCGTATGTACAATTTCTTTAGTTCGGAAACAACGTTTCAAGCTTGGACGTATCTAAAATGTCAAATGGTATGAAATAATAATAGTTACACACATATTCCCACGATTGCTATGACGCAATATACAAATGTAACGTTTCCATGGCAACTAATTTAGATGTTAAAGACGTCATGCTTCATATTCTGTATTTACTTATTTCTGACGTGGACACGATTTTAGGATCTGGGTGCATATATATATATATATATATATATATATATATATATATACGGTATATATATATATATACTTTATACTTACTTTATGATATTATGAGGGTTTGAGTGACGGTTCAGGATCGACCCCTCTGCAGCATCCCGCTTCATTTGTGGGATTTGGTGGACGAGGGAATTGCTTTCCGATCTCCTCTTGCCCTCGTAGCCAGACACGCGTGGCTGGTTAGGGACTTTGCTCAGGAATCTGTCCAGTTGGTCTTTGAAATTATTCTGGTCGGTGTGCTGGAGGTTCCTCAGTTCTTTTTGCAGGACATTAAAATGTTTTGGGCCTCATGTTCCGAGGGTATTTTCCATTCTCGTTTTCATGGCCCCCTGTCCCATCGCAGCTAGTACAGTACAAAATCTGCTTTTCTCTAATTCCAGCGTGTTCCTATTTCATTTCTAAGGTTAGGGACAAAACCGTTGAGTATTTTCTATATGTACAGTATTATTGTGTACCCCTCACGTCTTCTTTCCAGAGAATAGTCGAGGCAGGAGTGTTCATCTTTTGTTTCCTCTGTCTTAGACGCAAAAGTCTTTTGTATGCCTTCTATGTTTGCAATGTCTCCTTTTTGTATGGGTTTGTGAGTACTAAGCAATACTCAGTTATTTTAGCATGATGTTTGTTTTTCTGCTGTGGAAGCTCCTCCAGATGATTCCCATTATTTTTCTAGCTGTTATAATTTTAATGTTATAGTGCTCTCTGAATTCTGCATCCGACGACATTATTACTCCAAAATCCCTGACTTGTGGATTTGGTGTTATCTGTTTGGCTCGTAGAGTTTTGTACCCTTTATTAACATATCTTAGAAATTGGAATTTTTCTTTGTTGAACTTCATATTGTTGTTTTGTGCCCACTTGAAATAATGTTTCAATGTCATTTTGTAATTTTTCTATGTCACCTTCGTTTGATATTTTCTTGCATATCTTTGTATCATCCGTGAAACATGACACAATACTGTCATTAATATCTGCATCAATCAATGTCTGTAATCATTACTATGAACAGCAATGGAGCTAATACTGTACCTTGTGGGGCCAGAGCTCATGACTTCTGAGACTTCAGATTTAACTCTATTTATTACCACTCTTTGTGTTCTTTGAGTCAAAAATTAAATATCCATCTTCACACAGCTTTCCAGTAATTCCTATATGTTTGTTATAATTCCAGGGTCACACTTATCAAAGGCGTTAGCAAATATATATATATATATATATATATATATATGCACACACTCAATCAAATTAATATACACTGTCTCAAAGGCGAAGAAAATTTCAGGGACGTTATATAATGGGAAAAGAGCATTATAAGCAATAATATTATAATATTATTGACAATATGATAAAATACATTTGCTTTAATTAAAATGTTTTATTCCTTCGAGGCATACTGTCTGGAAGTCATCTTTCAATATCTGCCGATACACAGTATATATAAATATATATATTTGAGTGAATGAAGGCTGTAACAGGATAGCGGGGCGGATTCATTACGGGAGTCACTGGTTAGAAACTGGCGCCGATTAATGAATTCTCGGAAGGGCAATAGCGGGTAACACTAATTATGGGGTTTACAGAAAGTCGGAGATTGCAAAAACGAAATAAATCTTCCGATTCAAATATTGTTTATTAATGAAGAAAGCTTAAAAGTTAACAATGATGCTTGGCTCAAAATATAACCCACCTTTTGACCTTTCCTTGATTTAGCCTCCCGCCAAATAACCTCTCAACCCGACTGTCCGTCGGGAAAAACCTCTGGAATCCTTTTTTAGGCCTGCTTGTATACTCCGGTCTTGGGGAAATACCCAGACGGGGTTGGACGAAGGGTAGTCTGTTGTAGGCCCTCCTTGGTTTGTCGCACGTATATATATATATATTTTATTTTTTTTCATTTGTTCGTTCTTCCTCCTCATCTTGTGCGGAACGCTCTTCTACACAAGCGTCGTTCTTTACATTAATTATACTGTGTGTTGTTTGCAGTTAAAATGTATATATATATATATATATATATATATACTACAGAATTTTTGGTGAAAAAAATGATCTAAACAGTCTGCCATAGCCTATGGTTCTTTAGTCATGTTAATTCTCTAGCCACCATCCAATTTTTTTCTGTTCTCCCTGAAATTTCCCAACAAAACTCTATTTTCCTTGACTTTCCCTGACTATTTTCAATTCCCTGACTCCCTGACTCTCCAGGTCGCTATGAATCCTGAGCTTTGAAAAATTAAAAAAAATTTACACAATTGGCTAGTTTCCAAAATTGCTGTAGCTAGAATTCACAAACTTTCTATAATAATAATAATATCTCAAATTTCTCTGGGATATGGACCCTGTGAGATCATTTCAGGGAGTAACCTGTAACCTATCTATTCCTCTATGGCAGAGGTCCCCAACCTGTTGCTGGCGAGCACCGTTGTGTTCTTGGACAGTCCTTCGGTGCTCTTCTATAATGCTTAAAATCGTGCTCACGAGCACCAGTTCTAGTTTCAGAGCATCACCTTGTACATTCATTTTGTTTCATTTTGGCAGTAATATGAACATTTTTGGAAGACTTCTGATACAATGAAATTTACAGTCATCCGTGCTGAAGCTCTGAAAGCGGTTTCTTTCGGACCACTTATGCATTTGAGAGTGCATTTTCTGTCATGAATAAGTTAAAAAATGAAAAGGGAGCACGACTGAACCACGACCACCTGAAACATTGTTTGCGAATTGCTTCAGCAAAGAATGAAGAGGTCGATTTTGAAAAACTGGTAAATGCACTTCAGAACCAGGGTTCTCACTAAATACTATTGCGTATCTATTAAATTAGTGTTTGATAAAAAGAAGTTGTTTTGTAAAAGTTTTAGGATGTTTTGTTTGCAAATGTTTTGTAAAAGGAATTTAATTTTTCAAAAAATTGTTTCATTCTTAAATGTAACGAGTGAGCGAAAAGTTCCTGCGCACCTGTCCACTTCCAATACAGTGCAGATACAGGTTCACTATACTCCTTGCAGGTGCACAGGGACTTTTCGCTCACCCTGTATTAAAAAATATTTGTAATAACTTTGACGTTGGCTTATTTTTACTTCTAATTATTTTTTATTTTTACAAAACTATAATGATGCTCGCTTGATATTCCAGAAAATAACTTGGTGCTCGCCGCGTTGAAAAGGATGGGGACCCCTGCTCTATGGAATACCAGTTGACTACAATATCTAAAATCAAAGTTTAAGAGTGTCTTCTTATAATTTTGAAATTGGAGCAAGTATGAATACTTCTTAAAACTAGAATACAAGAATCGCTATTTATATATCCTGTAAATAGTTTATAATATATATTTATTAAGCGATGCATTCATTGCTTAAATCGAAGAATGAAGAGTTTAACATCTTTCCGTCTTTCCGCATATATATATATATATATATATATATATATATATATATAATACACACACACACACACACACCTTATTTACTCGCGTATAATGCACACTTTTTTTTACCATTTTCCCATCTTTAAAATCGGGGTGCGCACTATATGCGATAGTGCACTTATACGTGCAGGCAAAACACAAAAAATATCAGTAATAAAAAGGTATAATAAACAGTGGAATAATATACAGGCTTTTTCATTAAACTCTTATAGCCGTACAGTCTAAAAAGACACCAGCACCGCGATCGAGCGGGACGTGCATTATAGGCGCAAGCAAACGTTTTTTTCTAAATCTGGTCTCTGAAAATCAGGGTGCGCATTATATGCGAGTAAATATGGTATATATATATATATATATATATATATATCCAAAATTAAGCTAAAACCATGAACAAAACTTTGAAGAGAGCCATCCTTTCATATCAGATCCGCAAAAAGACTATAAGTGAGAGAAGATAGCAAAGTTACGACTAATTATGCGCATGCGCCGAGGAATATCTGGGCAGAATTAAAGTTCCAAATATTTTTAAACTTCTGGTCATTTAAAAGAATTTCATCTGCAACATTATCAATACCAAACAATTCTTTATGAATACAGTGGCGGAGCGTCGGGAGGAGGGGAGTTTTAGGGGTTAAAACCGGTATTGAAATACCGGTATTAATACCGGTAATGAAGAAGTACAAATAATACCGATATTATAGGTTTTCGGTATTGACAAAAATTGCTATGGTAAAATTTAGGCAATTTAGTCCTCCGATAGGCAAATAAACTGATTTGGAGGATTCGGAGAAAAAAAAACTTTCGGGGTATTTTGCAGTTAACCTCTTTTTTTCGTTTTCTATTCCTTTCTATCAAAGAAAACTATTTATTGCACTAACTTTTATAAATTTATATTATGTATGGATCATGAAAAGGCTCCATAAAAGACTTTTCCCTAAGAATGTGGTTGATTTGGAGATAGAAATGGAAGAACAGGAATTTCCATGTAACCCTGAAAATGTAGCTGCAAATAAGACTGAAGTGGAAGCAGATTCATTACTGAGTGAATACATGCAAGAAATGGACAAACTAGGAAAAGTGCCATCTAAAAAAAATTCCATTGATTTTGATGTTACTAATGAATTTAAAAGCTTGGAAGTTACTTTACAGAGAAGTGAGAATTTAGAGAAGCTGTACAAGGCACTGCTTTCAATTAAACCTACAAGTGCAGAATCAGAAAGAGCCTTTTCTGCTGCAGGCCTATTTCTGACGAAACTGAGATCAAGTCTATCTGAACAATCCCTAGATGCTCTTTGTTTCCTCAAAGCATACTTTCCAAATCAAACTAAGAAATAAATATTTAGATACTAATAATTTCTATCTACCCCAGTAGTTGTATAATAATATGCTAAAAAAAAATTCAAATAATATTTTTATTACAATTTAGTAATTTACTGTATAAACTTTTTCGAATAGAATGCCATCTATTTGGAGTTGGGTCATTAATTTATAGTAAATATGGTGAGTACTGCAAGTCCCTCAGACTTGTAAAAGGGTTGGTAGGGTGGCACCATAATAAATCAAAATAAATTATTTTTTTCATAATACCGGTATCAATACCGGGATTAGCATAATTGCCTCCAAATACCGGTATTGAAATTTTCGGTATA
Organism: Bathynomus jamesi; assembly: GCA_023014485.1. Lineage (NCBI taxonomy): Eukaryota > Metazoa > Arthropoda > Malacostraca > Isopoda > Cirolanidae > Bathynomus > Bathynomus jamesi. The sequence goes on along the minus strand of JAJOZX010003182.1, from coordinate 65,264 downwards.
TGCAAGCACTAGGGAGTTCCCCAGGGCCCGGCCTCTCAAAGGCCCGAGACGTTTGAGATCCTTTTAAGGCCCTCGCTTGTGGCCTGGTCGATGTTTTTTCCGCATGCTTACTAAAATTTTAAACTGCCATTTTTCATATAATCTCAGTATCATAAATAAATACAAATATATATATAACATTCTATAAATATTTTTTTCTCTTTTTAATTACAGTTTCTGAAAATTAGTTTCACAGAGGAACTTAGTCCGAGACTGCTCATCTTTCATAACGTTTTCATTTTCATAACGTTTTCATATGATTCTTATATATATATATATATATATATATATATATATATATATATATATATATATATACAGGCGCGGATCCAGGGGGGTCGTCGAGGGGGTCCGGACCCCCCCCTGCTCACGGTGACCAACAATTTTTCGATTGCGTTTGTTTGCTCCTATATATGAAAAATAAGACCTGAAGACTTAAAATGGCTTAAGGTACATGTATCCCGGTTGCCATAAAATTAATTTCCTTAAAAAGAATAAAGAAAAAACAGTTTATGTCCGATCCTGAGACATTTCAGACCTGGCCTGGTGTGTGAACAAGCAGGATTTTGATAACGGGAATATACTTCAAATCCCTCTAAAGCTATCTTCAAATATGAAAATTTCCTACCGAGGGGGGAACACCCCCCTCGGGCACCTCCCCTGGCGCTCGCTTCGCTCGCGCGTCCTCGGCCTTTGGCCGAGGACATATCAGTAACGAGCCCCACCAAGACTGGACCCCCCTCTGCTTAAATTCCTGGATCCGCCCCTGATATATATATATATATATATATATATGTAACATTGTTTTCGAACACTTTTTCCATTTTTAAATTGCACAGACAAAAAAATAAATTTTGTTGTAAAATAACAGTACACACTATAATTATGTGTATACGGTAGTAAGGGTATACATACTGTACATGTACTGTATGTATAATAAACATGCGTTTGGGTTTTAAAATTATATTATCAAGATGTAAAAATCATAATCACAACCATAGGGTACCATATAAAATAAAACAAGGCATTGAGTTAATTTTTTACTACAATATATTATCAATTTATCATATTATTGACATTTAGGGCCAATGAGGGGGGTGGAGGCCCGCGAAGAAAGCTTGCCCCCCCAGGGCCCGGGAAAACCACGCTCCGCCACTGTATGTATATTAAAGTTAGGTGTATTTTTTATGAGGAAAGATTGTATCAAGTTCCAATGATTTTTCATATTCAATTTTATTATTTAAAGAACATCTGTTCGAGGCAATATTATATTCGTTATTAATTCTCTGTAAATGTTGAGCTGAATTACAGGGTGTTCATAAAGTCACGCGAGTGAATATGGTGAAGTGTACATGCATATTCACTCGCGTGACTTTATGAACGCCCTGTATTATCTATCACCCAAAGACTATATTTGTGCTGATATATTCTTCTTTTGTAATCGTTGGTTCCACCAATATACACCTTGTTACAATCGGGGCGTGGTATTTTGTAGATGTCAATATTGTTATTTTGAATGTTGCAAATGGTATTACGCAACAAATTTCGTGTATTGCACGACACCTTAGAAATTATTTTTATATTTTGTGGCAAACTTCCTTGCGGTGTACAAAATACAAAAGGTAAAATAACTAAATTTCATGTGGTAAAATGTTTCTTAACCTGACCATAAAACATTTTTGCAAAATAAAACGATTTCTTGATAAAGTTACGAGGATAACTAATCTTGCCTATCCTTCCTTGGATTGCCCCCTCCTTCCTGTATTAAAAAAAATCTACTAAAGGACTCGTTAATGTTGTTAATTTCATAATATAAAAAAAATTGAGGACTATAAATTCTAAAAACTCGTAGAAACATGCCTATTAAGACGCCTCTTTTGGTAGCCAAGGAGTGAGCAGAAAACCGATGTAAGTATGAATTCGTTGGGGTGCTTTCACGAAAAGCTGTAAAGACGGGCTTATTCGAATTCGATCTCTTAGCCGAAACACCCAAAAGGGAGATCTGTGATTCGTTTTCTACTTCAAGGGTAAATTTTATAGAAGGTGAAATGTTATTCAGTCGATTTAAAATGTTAAAATGATCACAATGTGTAGGCAAAATGGCAAAGACATCATCATTCACACACCGAAACCAAATTACAGAAGGATCTAAAATATTATGTAAATATTTTCTTTCAAAGAGATCCATAAAAATGTTACTTTGAGTGGCCGAAAGAGGGGAAACCCATACTTAGTCCCTCGATCTGACAATAAAAAAGAATTGTTAAAGCTAAACTAAGAATAAGAAAGACATAATTTTGTCAGTTCCAACATGAGACATTTGGGTAAGGTCAAATCAATCTCAGTCTCTTCAAGATATTCATTAAACATTTCTAGTGTCGTTTGTAAAGGAACCCTGGAAAATAATAAAAGCAAAAATAATGAAAGTCGAAGCTTACCAATTTTTTCCTGCGAAACATCAATATTGGATATCTTATTGGCAAAATCCTCAAAATTTTTTATATGAGAGGTAAAAATATTTCCAACCAATGGAGAAACACCTTTCGAAAGCCACTTGGCTAATTCAAAAGTGACTGAATTTATGTTTGAAATAATTGGTCTCAATGGAACATTTTACTTATGAATTTTTGGCAGGTCATAAAAAACAACCACGATAGGTACGTAAAACATAGAAGTTTATTAGTCTTAATTAAACAACATGTTTAGTGTAATCACCATTTTGTTTCTGACAAAATATTCAACCTTACACAAATGTTCGACATAATTTTTGAAAATAGCTCAGCTGGGATGTTGATTACCTCATAGACTTTAGTCTTTAAGTCTTCAAGTGTCTTAGGCTTGGTAGACTAGATCCTGTCTTTTATGTAACCCCACAAAATAGAGTCGGGGTGTGTAAGGTCAGGTGAGCCAGTCCACTGGCTCGTGAAGGGAGATTAGTCGCTCGGATAAATGCTTTCTCAAAAAGTTGCTAGTTTCACGAGCAGTGTGTGGAATTACTCCATCCTGCTGAAACCACTGTGAATCTTGTATAATGCAGTTATTTCTTTTACGGGACAAACTAGTTAGTTGTGGTAAGTATAAATAAATGTTGAGCATCTGACGATATGAATTTTGCGTTACCGTTACTGCTTTTCCATTTTTATTCTGAAAGAAGTAGGGACCTACTACACCATACCTCCCAACAGTGACCCAAATGTTGAATTTAGCAACACTACGTGGAAGCCCAATTTGAGTGCCAGCATAAGTTCCCCAGTAACGAAAGTTTTGCTTATTAATCTCCCAAGACAGACGAGTGTTTCAAAAACTTAGGATATTCTACCTTTGTTAACATTCATGTTGCGAATTCCATTTGTTTCTATTTTTGTCAGTGAAGCTTGTGAATGAATTTTATAGGGCAAAAGAGTGAATTCGGTACAAAGTTTACGATGTACAGATGTTCGTGAAATACCTACTTCGACTGACAAACGTCGAATTGACAGCTGCGGACTGCGCACAATAATTTCATGAGCCATATTTGTGTTGCACAGTTATGTGGATCGATGCCTACCACTGATATCGATTGCTTACATTCCCTTTTGTTTGAAATTTTCTAACAATTCGTGATATTGTCTTCATATCGGATGGATCTCTGCATCCATATTCTCTGCAAAAGTTCTTTTACACCCACATCACAGAATTTGTCACATGAAACCATTCAACGATCTTGATTTTTTGTTCCAGCTGCAAACGCGGCATCAGTATTTGAGGGTTCAGCCATTAGAAATGTACAGGTAGATTTGGAATAAAAACCCGTCTGTTACCTTTCTGAAGAAGAAACCCCAACAATAAAATATGCATTCATTACTCGTATAAAATGACGGGCACACCCTATATATATATATATATATATATATATATTATATATATATATATATTATATATATTAGTGATGTAGCGGATGTCATTTTTTTCACATCCGCGGATGCGGATGAGGATGTTTGATTTCGACATCCGCGGATGCGGATGCGGATGCGGATGTCTACATTTTCGTTATTTTTTAGGATATATTCGAGATTTGTTGTGTTTAACGTATATAATAAGTTATTATATAGAGAGAGCTGTAGCTATAATGTAGTATAATTGATTAATTGTACAATAATTGCTGTACTTTTCTCTGAACATATAAAATAATCAAGCATCTAACTAATATAGAAATCAATTGTGAATTCGTCTGCAAATAAATTCGTTATATTTTGTCGAGTTTCAGCCACAATTAGAAACCATAATTGTGTTACCAGGATGCGGGACGTGAACCCAACTCAAATGCACCTCACCGACCTCTTTCCCCAACCTCCACCCTTATAAAAGAGATCTTTAATTAGCTTGATAACTATTTATATTAAGTTTAAAGTTTTATTAGGCATATTTATAAATGAGTAATTAAAATAAAGTAAACTAAGATGTTCATCGTTTAATATTCAAACTTAATTATAGGAAGGTTATGCTTAAGGAACATTAATTTTTCTGCCTTTTCCGCTGCCAGTCTGTTTCTCTTTTCATCATATATTAATCCAGCACTACTAAATAATCTCTCGCTTGGTACGTTTGTTGGAGGACAGGCTAAATGTTTCCTTGCAAGTTTACTCAAGTATGGATAGATATTCTGCGTATTTTTCCACCAACTAATAGGATTGTCACATGCAGCCAGGCGTTTTTCTTGGTGATAGCTCTCGATCATTTTTACTACATCTTTTGACATCGCGTAGGTCTCGTCATTGCTGCTTGACTCAAGAAACTGAGAGAGAGATTCTGTGATAGATTTGCTCGTTGAAGGTGTTGGTTCTGTCACTGAAACTTTTATTCTTTTGGTGGGTGGCGAAGCGACAGATTCAAGAGATTGAAGCTCTTCAACTGCTTTGCCAAGTGATGATTTAACTCGTTCTAATGTACTAGGTGAAAATAACTTAGCTTTGTAACGTGGATCTAAGTAGGATGCAAGAGAGTAACTTCATACAAGAACAGCCTCTCGTCTTGTCGCTTGCATCACTTTTGCGCACAATGAACTAGTTCTATTATTATAGTAGAATTTGATAATTTCCGCTTATTAATGACGTTTTATCTCAACGGTCCACATCCGCACGACATCCGCAGTCCAAAGTGCGGATGCGGATGCGAGAAAATGTGCGGATGCGGATGTGACCTACATCACTAATATATATATATATATATATATCATTCTGAGTTTGTGTATATACTATATATATATATATATATATATATATATATATATATATATATACAGGGTGGGCCGTAAGTTTCCATACATAGGAAAAATAAACATTTTTTTATGGACAACCATTTTTATTTATATAATATGCTCTACATGGTTGCCATTGTTTTGAAAACACATTTCAATACGTGTTCCCCACTGTTGATGAACACGCATTAGCACAGTTGACGTTATGCTTGTAATGGCGTTGGTGATACGTTCCTTTAGATGATTTATGTCTCGTATCTTTTCCTGATACACCATGGCCTTCAAGTGCCCCCAAAGATAGAAATCAAGGGGGGTGAGATCTGGGGATCTGGGAGGCCACTCCACAGGACCACGCCGACCAATCCAAGCATCCGGAAACTGCTGATCCAAATACCGACGCACGTGAAGACCATAATTTAAATTTTCCTATGTATGGAAACTTACGGCCCACCCTGTATATATATATATATATATATATATATATATATACATTAGGGCCCTGCGAAGCTTCGAGATTCGATTTGATTTCGAATCGGGAAAGAGGATTCGATTTGATTCGTTAGCTTGGGCTCCGATTCGATATTTTCGAATCTCCATTAAGTCCGGTAAACAACATCAGTGATGTTGTTTTGAAGAACACTTTCGTAAATAAACACTTTTCTTTTTACTTAGCTTATAATTCAATCTATATACTGAGACCAATCACTTGTTCAATAACACTTTTATCATACTTTAATACCATTGTTTTTCCTGGTGATCAAATACTTAATACATTTTTTTAGAAGGATTTACTTTGTTCTTTGTTGCCAAGAGGCTTTAATTAATTTTATGCTTATTACTAATTGTGTGTAGAAACACTCTAATCTACAGGGTGGCGCAAAAGTCGCGCATCATAGGAATTTTCAGTTTTGATTATAATATATTTAAATTCTGTACCGATTCATCGATTTGTTGATTTGTTGTACCTAGTATTCCATACATTAAAACCAAGCTCACCCTCTCGTCTATTATTAATTTCGCAGCCATCCCCTACCTAAAAAAAAAATGATCAAATCAACACTGAAAATTCCTATGATGCGCGACTTTTTCGCCACCCTGTATATGTGCACAGTTGATTCGATTCGATATGAATTGTTTGGGATGATTTGATTCGAGATTCGATTCGAAAAAAAAATTGTGATTCGCAGGGCCCTGATATATATATATATATATACTCTGTGTGTATATATATATATATATATATGGGATGAATTTCACAATAAAACACGTGAAATGAATGAATGCTGCAAACCCACAAGGAAAAAGAAAAACCTGACGAGGTGTAGCTTTGAATACACGAAAGGCCTTGGAGTCGTTTTTCTTTTTCCTTGTGGGTTTGCAGCATATATATATATATTATATATTATATATATATATATATTGTAATGAAAAGCAAGTAAACGTTTGTACAATATATGCTCATGAATTTTAAACTGAAACACTCAAACTTTTATTTTATAATAAAAAAATATAAAAATGCATGCAGCTTTCAAACGCGAAAATTGTTATAACATATTTATTGAATATGTTCGCTGAGCACAAATAATTCCAACACTATATATATATATATATATATAAAAGTTTTTTTTTTTTGTTTCGCTTCGTCTTCCTCGTTTGGAAGTCCATTTTTTCCTTTGTCATTTTCGAAGAAAAGTGGATAGATATAATTGATCACTGGTCAACAAAGATTTTTCATCAGAGTACAATTTGTATTGGCTGGATAGCATTTTTCACGCTGATTCCAAAACTGCATTCAGATTTTTTCTAGCACGTATAGTTTTCAAGATGAAGGCATATATATAACTACACAGATTTAACCATTTTAAATAGGCAAAATACTAATATTTCAACATTTGATTGTGTTTATTTTATTGTGTTTTTTTAGTTTATTCATCTTATTTATTTCAATTATCTTAATTATACATCTTATGTATTTCAGGTGTGAGCTTTTACGTCTAGCAGCATTGTGATTCAGGCAACAACGCCGTGCTTTGTGTGTCAAAAGATCAGTCCAGTCCAAGAACTTGTTGTGTCAAGTTGGTGTACATTTTTTTTGAGTTTATAGTTTGCTCAGGTCAGTCAACATGCCTCGACAATGTAAGAATGACCCCGACAAGTTCTGTTTCGTATGCGGCCAGTTGACAACTAAAACACAGCGACGAAGTATTACAACCGACATTAAGAAAATATACAAGCTATACTTTGGTTGCCATCTAGGTGACCAAGATAAACCATGGGCGCCACATCAATCTGTTCTGGCTGTTCAAATGGATTACGTGATTGTCTTAACAAAAAGAAAGCTTCAATGCCATTTGCCATACCCATGATATGGAGGGAGCCGAGAGATCATCATGAAGACTGTTATTTTTGTAGTGTGAACTTAATGGGGTTTTCTGCCAAGAACAAACACCAGATTGTATATCCAAACTTGGATTCAGCACGTAGACCAGTAAAACATGATGAAACATTGCCCATTCCAATTCCCCCAAGTGATAGGCTAGATTCTATCATAGATGACATGGAATGTGATGAAGGTGCAACTGGCGTTTCCGGACCATCTACAGAACAAGAGTACACTTTTGAAGGTAGACATTTAGAGCCTAAAAAGTTAACCCAAGGACAGTTGAATGATCTTGTTAGAGACTTATCGCTGTCTAAAGAGAAATCAGAGCTTCTCGCCTCAATACTAAAGGAGAACAATTTACTTGAGAACAATGTTCGTATTAGTTACTACCGAAAGCGGAATTTTGAATTAACAGCATTCTTTCAGTAGACGTCCTCTCTGTTATTGCCATGACATCACTGGACTATTTACAGCCATATCTCAGACGTATGTGGCATCTGAGTGGCGCCTCTTTATTGGTTCGTCGCAGAGACCTGAAAGCAGTTCTTTTGCATAATGGTAATATAATGCCATTCATCCCCATTGCCCATTCCTTCCATCTAAAAGACATATGACAATATGGATATACTACTTAAGGCAATCAAATACGACAGTCATCAATGGAATGTTTGTGGAGATCTAAAAGTTATAGGAATGCTTATGGGTATGCAGTCAGGATTCACAATGGATATGTGAAAACTTTCTTGGAAGCAACAAGTCACCTGCGTATAAGGATGGAGTCAAGAACCTCCTTGATGCCTTCAAAGAAATGGAGTGTCGAATGTCGTTAATATTCACTTCCTGCATTCCCACTTAGAATTCTTTCCTGAAAACCTTGGTGCAGTGAGTGACGAGCAAGGAGAGCGCTTCCATCAAGATATTCAGATGACGGAGAAACGCTACCAGGATATTGGAATGAAAGCATGATGGCGGACCATTGTTGGATGCTGTATCGTGACAATCCAGGCCAATTTACAAAAGGAAATCACACTCACAGCGCTTTTAATAAAATAATGTATATATTCTTTATTTATAAGTACATTGAATAAGGTATATGATGTATTTGTTGTTTAGCATTCCTAAGTGTGATCTATACATCCATAAATTTTCTTATAGCAATATCAAAAACTTAAAAATATCAAACCAGTGTATCTATATAACTCTACGTGCTAGAAAAACAATAAAACCAGATTCGGACTCAGCGCGAAAATGCATTAAGAAAATGTGATCATGTTTGTGATGAGAAAAAAAGGTTTCATTTTGTTGGCCAGTGTTATCGGACGAATAATATCCCTAAGGTTCCAATTTTTAAGGGAGAGATTGTGGTAACTTTGTACCCCCATACGTGGACGAATGGTTGGACGCGTTAGAGGGATATCATGTTCATTATAACGTTCGCGATGATATCGCGAAGATTGGATGGTTACTCACTTCTTACACGATGAAGACGGAAGCGCTCTATAGAACTACCCCAGACATCACGAGGGAAGTTCTTGATGAGGGGAATTTTTCCGGGGGAAGTAGTCTGTGACGAGATCGTCCCAGATGAAGTCCCTAATCACGCAACTTCTGCTCATACTTGGAAGAGTAGTGAGCATTGCGCGGATTTTTCAAGGGATCCCCCTTCTTTTACAAATTTACGTGAGGTCACGGAGAGCTCGCCTATGTCCCTCGGACATGATGCGAGCTCGGCTTATGACCTCGACGAATTCGGGAAAAGAAAATTGCTACTCTTTTTCTTCCTACCAAAGGGAGTGATGCATCTCTGCATCACTCTACAGGACAACGTTCGTTCGATTCTGTTCTTTCTAATCAGAAGGTTTGGAAATCGAAACTGGAGCCATTTGCCACTTTGATTTCACTCCAAAAGGACCGAATACACGAAACGAAGAACAATAATCATAACGTCGGTTTATCCCATTTACAAATTGTTTTTTTTATCGTATTTCCAGTTCAAGTGCTACCACCACACGTACTCCATATACCCGTTTAGGCGATACCCGTGCATTCATGCCCTACGTACTAAATTATTGAAATACGCTCGAGACGTGGAATGAATGATATCGGAGGCAATTAGCCATCAACGTGTACATCCAGAAACTTGAGCAATGTCCACACGTAACCTTTACAATTTTATACCTTCCAAGCTTTAGAGTTGAGTCAATTCCAAAGTTCTAAAAGTTCTCAAAACGACAATATCCGTTCTAAACCTTGCAGAATTCGTATCAATTTCACTTAAGTATTTTGTCCAAAGTTCATGGAAATTCATTTCTCTAAATTTTTGTTCTCTTAAAGTTCGATAAGAAAATCGCGTATGATTTACCTGAAAGTGTATGCACACGGTGAACTTAGACCGGTGTAAAAAGTGGACCTAAATAAACCAGACTCCAAGTGCTCAAGGACACACAGTGACCGTTAATTATAAGTGTTCATTAGTGCATAAGTATCAATTTTAATGTAAAATTTAACTGATAAGTAGAGTGGATTAAGTACTAAGTAGCCAAGACGTTTCGTCAATATACTTTTGCAAAATTCTCTTCAGAATGTTGTTCAAGTAAGAATCCCCGTTGATGGTTTCATCAAAAAGTATGGTCCTATGATGGTTCCTCTATGAATTCCTGCCCACACCGTAATCCTGGGATCAACTGCGAATATTCGCAGATTTTCGTCGCTCCAGTAACGATAATTGTGGCGATTCACTGTTCCATCCAAGATGAATTTTGTTATATCTTATTTTCCTATAAGAACAGACTTTTGTTACACCCTGCACATATATATATATATATATATAATTATATCATATATGTTTGTTTGCTGTTGTGACGGTTACACAAAAGTAAAAATCGCGGCATATACCAAAAAAAGTAAATAAAAACAAAATGAATTAATATATACAGCATTTGGTTTTTTTTCCGAGAGTCTCGTGAGGAAAGTTTTGTTTTTGAAGTGCCCGCAAATATCCCCCCCCCCATTATCTCCCGCAGCCACAGTCGAGAGGACCAGTCAGTGAGAAGTATACAGCGTGCCACATCCCCCATTCCCTGCCCCCGGAGTAACGGAAAATTCTTTCCCTCACCCAGCTTGAGTCATCCCCCACCCAATACCTCCCATAATACCCCTTTTTGATTCACTTCACCAACATGGAAATTACATACCCGGAACTCTGTGGTATCTGTAAGTATGCAACAGATGAGACAGGGGCGATGAGGTGTGATTTTTGTCAGCTACTTTTTGATTTTAAATGCCTAGAATGGGGAGATGAAAAAATCTCCCTTATAACGAACGCAAAACAGTTTAATGGGATAAAAATTTCTGCGAAAACTGCCTGACCGAATTAAACTCTTTTACAGTATTTCCTGAGATATGGTAGAAAAGAAGAACTTAAACAGACTGCGTATTATGCTCCAGATAGACAGGAAATTCAGAGAAGCACGAAAGCGATCGATCTCGGGATAATAATGACAGATGATGCGAAATTCGAAACACAAAATCAGATAGCGATAAATAAAGCAAAAAGAGTCGCCGGACAGGTACTAAGAACATTCAAGAGAAGGGACAGGACAGTAATGATTCCCCTGCTAAAAACATTGATTATACCAAAACTTGAATACTGCTCAGTTTTGACGTCCCCATATAAAAAGGAAGAAACTAATAAACTAGAAGAAACGCAAAGGCATTTCACAGCCAAGATTGATGGCTGCAAAGTACTCAACTACTGGGAAAGACTACGTAAACTAAATCTGTACTCCCTGGAAAGAAGAAGAGAGAGGTACACCATAATCTACATATGGAAAATGATCGAAAAAATGGTACCAAACCTAAAACTAAACCCAATTACCATTCAAACAACACTGGAAAATAGGAAAGGCAGAATGTGTAGTGTTCCCAAATTAAAGGCCCGACAAGGGGACCTCCTCAACTCTGAAGGAAAATAGCTTGGTTGTCAGGGGGCCAAGACTTTTCAACCAGCTTCTAAAGGACCTCAGAAACGTGGGTCAAAGTTGAAGTCTTCAAGAGAAGACTGGATGCCTGGCTCAGGACGGTACCAGATGAGCCGGGCGTGCCTGGCTATGTACGGTGGAGAGCGCAAGAAAGCACCTCGCTCCTCCACTAAGCCAGACCTAGAGCGGAGCCACCAGCTTGACCTCCGTGTGAAGAGAGACCAACGCCGAAACAACATAAGGTTCAAAGGTTAAGATATATATATATGAAATGATCGATGCATTCACAGTTTAAGTGGATATATGGCGAGTCAAACATAGTTTTCTTATTCCGAATTTATCATTTTAAATTCAAAACTTCACTTCTTTACGTGGAGGTCGAAATGTGACAATAAAACCCACACTAATAGACGAAGTGGAAATAAACTCCGTCTATTAGTGTGTGTTTTATTGTCACATTTATCATTTTAAACTTGAAGACAATTTACCATCAAAGATTTATCATTTATTTCGTACGTTCCATTTTAATATATGGAGGAAATAAAAGAAAGATTTTATATGAAATTATAGAATAGAATAGAATAGAATAACCTTTATTAATAATAATAAAATAAATAAATTTTTTCAATTTACAATGACATGAATAATTTTGAAGCTCGACTATTTATTTTATTTAATTTGGCCCTTAAGCTTTAGGCTTTACTGGGCTTTTATTAAAAATAAGCAGCTAGTTGTTATTAATTAATAATAATAAATAAATAAATAAGTAAGTAAGTATTATTAATAGTTAAAACATGTATTATAATATTAAACAATGTTAATGGACAATATTAAACAATATTAGTGGTCATTAATCAAGGTTTTTGTTAGTATGCCATTATTAATCGGGATTTCAACTTGGTTTTAAACAAATTTACATTCACAATATTTTTTATATCGGCATGCGAGTCATTCATAGTTTCAATCCAATGAAAATGGGTAGTTTTTGAGATGAAGACAATCGAAATTGAGGTATAACAAGCTTTGATCTATTTCTGGTCTGATACGAGTGGATTTCTTGATGAGTTACAAAATATCTATTTACCCATTGCAAATTAATGATTTTGTTCTTACACTTGTAAATAAAAATAAAATGTGCCAGTTTCGTTATATCTTTGAGCTTTAGTAGGTTTAGCTCTTTAAATAATGCACAAGAGTGATCAAGGAAATCAGCATCAGATAATAACCTTTTTGCTCGTTTTTGGATGACAAAGATACCATTTAATGCGTTGTTAGCGAAGTTTCCCCAAACAAGGATGCAGTACGTTATGTAAGGAAGAACAAGAGTATGATAAATAGTCAATAAAACTTGTTTAGGGACTACATTTCTAAGTTTAAACATTATAGCAACGCTCCTTGAAATCTTTTTCGCGATATACAAATTTACATGATCACTCCATTGCAAATTCTTATCTAGCATTACACCAAGAAATTTTGTTACAGTACACTCCTTTATGGCGATTTCATTAACATTAAGTTCATCAAGATATACATTTCTTTTATTAGTAAAAATCATGAAATTTGTTTTACTGGTATTTAGGAAGAGTTTATTGGTGGTCAACCATTTCATTACACTGATGAATTCTGAATGAAATATTCTTAGCTGTATTAACATCTTTGCAAGAAAAAGAGACAGTTGTATCATCTGCAAACATTATGAAGTTCAGTATATCAGATGAACGTGGAAGGTCATTTATATATAATAAAAATAACAGTGGACCCAGAACTGAGCCGTGTGGCACACCATGTTTGACAAGCGCTTTAGTTGAGCAAACCTTATTTACTGATACAAAATGATATCTATTGGACAAATAACTTTTAAACCAATCACTAATTGCTCCTCCAAAGCCGTAACAATATAATTTATTAAGTAGAATATTATGGTCTATTACATCAAACGCCTTACTCAAATCCATAAATATTGATATCATTATGTCTTTGTTCTCCTTAGCTATATTTACATATTCCATAAGATTTAAAATAGCCATTTCTGTTGTTTTATTATTACGGAAGCCATATTGATTTGGAGATAATAAATTGTACGATTCTAAAAATCGCTGCATTCTACTTTTTACAATTTTTTCAAAAACTTTGCTGAACACAGATAATGAACACCGGCCTGTAATTTTTTGCTAGTGTAGGATCACCGCCTTTAAAAAGGGGTGTTATATAACCAGTTTTTAGCATTGATGGGAATATTCCTTTGGAAATACTTTGATAATTTTAGCCAAAGTTACAGATATCTTATCTTTAACAAGTTTCAATATAGGTACAGGAATGTTATGAATGTTATTTTTTGTATTTTTTAATTTACCAGTAATATTCTGGACCTCAGTAGAGGTAGTAGGAACAAAAGAAAATGAATTTAGTGGGCTGGGTGGCATATATTCTAGAGGTGAGTGATCATTATTTATTAATTGTGAGCGAAGCTTATCCGCTATTGAAGTAAAATGTGCATTTAAAGAGTCTGCAATAGCAGTATCATCAGTAATTTCTTTATTATCAACATTTAATTTCTCTACTGAATTTTTCTTAATTTGTTTTCCGAGAAGATTGTTTATGGTTGTCCAAGTGTTTTTCATGTCTCCTTTATGTTGGGAAAAATGATTGTTATAATCGTTATATTTTGCAATTTTGATTATTTCAGTTAATTTGTGTCTGTATTGAGTATATTGTACTTTAGGAATTTTGCTTTGTAATTGCAATTTGAATAATTTATCTCTGTTCTTTATTGAAGTGATAATTCCTGGAGTGATCCATGGATTTGCGACACTTTTGGGCGAAACTGTTTTTCTCCTTAAAGGAAAGCAAATGTTAAAATATGGAATAGGTGTCATAGAAGAACTGAAACATATGATCTGGGTCATTTAAAGGTTCGTCACAGTCAAGTCGAGTATTTTCTACAGCCCAATAAATTTTCTTTTGTTAACCTCTGAGAATATCCCGTAATCAATAGTTTGTTTGTGTCCGCAACCTGAACAATGTCATTGAATATAGCGTCAGTAGGAAAATGATCACTGATCTTAGTGGTTATAATTCCAGAATTTACGAGGGCATTGCCATTTACAAATATATTATCAATCGTAGATTCTGTTATTCGATTGCCATAGCCGCAGACTCGAGTGGGTTTGGTTATAGAATGACTAAGATAGAAAGAATTCATTAAGTTTAAAAATTTATGAGAGATTGCTTCAGATTGCAAATTGATGTTGAAGTCACCCGCAACTATGGCATTCGATTTTTGAAAGCTGCATAACATGTTATTTAAGTGAATTGAAAAGCTATTGATATTAGTATTAGAAGTAATTATTTTGCTTTTAAGCCGAAGCCGCTTTGTGCAATATTCAACTTTTTCTTGGAAGTGACGCGTTTTTTTCTTGGAAGTTAATAGAATAAACCTATTTGATAATTCCTGTTCATTTATCAAGTTTTATCCCGTCATGGCATTGTGTGTATAATAATACGCAGGAGCGTAGCTAGGGAGTAGTAGAAGGGGCAGCCGCCTGGGCGCCAAAGAGAGGGGGGCGCCAAAATTGAATTTGAAATTTTCTACTTCTTATTTTTATTTTTATTTCTCAAATAAAACGAAGAAGAATAGAGAAAAACTTCTTGTGCTTCTGTTGCATTGTATCTGCCACTTCATAATCTCTAATTTAGATTCGTTATACAACTTATACTTTAGTACTATCTTAATTTATTCTGAAACGTTTTCGAACGGGATTGCGTATGTTCAGTATCGTATCTATACGGTATTCATCGTACATCATGTACCCTCCCTCGTTCAATTTGAGTTCAATAATTAAAAAAATAATTATAAACACAAGAACGATATGCCTGAAATTAATTTGTTCAAACCTTGAGACATAATCCTAAAATGATAGATAATTAGCATTGTCAAAATAATCCTTATACATGCCACATTATTTATATCAATTAAAATTAAATTCATCAATGATTATTTGCGAGGGTGGGGGGTACAAATTCAGATTCTGCCCAGGGCGCCATCAAGGCTTGCTGCTACGACTCTGATAATACGTGTCGCTTCCAAGAACAACCAAATGTAAAGTATGTGAACAATATATAAATTTCTGTCGGGTTTTATGTGTAATATTGTATACGTTTCATAGATACTTTTGGAGCCACTCTGTAATTATAGTATACCCGCATATATACTGGATATATATTTTTTGGTTTCGAATAGTGTATATTTAATATATTAATACTTCAACGAAACTATCCTGATGATGTGCTCTAAAATTGACAATCGCTAATTTTTCTTATTTTCTCCCAATGCAGAATGGATATTTAACAATCTTGAAAGTTATTTGAAACTAAAACTAATGAAGTTCCCCCATTATTCTTATCTTCATAATAAAGTTCTACGTGTATAAGAAAGAAATAGCGAAAATATATAGAGAATATATAGAGTATAGGAGACTATAGTGGCGTGGAAAAAAATAATATAGCGTAAATATATACAGTATATTACAGGCAAAGTATGAAATTCAGGTATTCTATACAATACTTAAGCATTCTATACATTGCCGTATGGTTTTTAGGCAAACTATGAAATTAATGTTGTATTACACTTAGGTTAGGTTAACTGAATGCCAGGTTAGATCAACTGTATGCCCTTGACGAGTGGTTAGGTTAGTCGTGATATTTTCGTTAGTTTTGACAGTAAACGAAATATCATGACTTAACCTAACCAATCGTCAAGGGTGTACACTGTACAGTTGACCTAACCGGCATTCAATTAACCTTCATTAACATTCATTTCATATTTTGCCTAAAAACCATACGGCAATGTATAGAATGCCTAGGTATTGTATAGAATACCTGGATTTCATACTTTGCTTGTAACACACACACACACACACACACACACACACCACACACACATATATATATAATATATATATATATATATATATATATATATATATATATATATATTATCAAAATTTATGAGTGAAAATAAATAAAAATTGAAATTAAATTTTTTGAAGAAGAACCTCTTTTTTTTTAAAAAAGGTTATCGAATCTGTTGTCAAGAATTCCCTTTAACTGATTGATTAACTTATCTTCGAAAGTAACAGAAGGTTTGAAACGTAAAAGTGAAACTTTTAATTCGTTTCTCTTCAGAAGCCTCGACTTAAATGATGATCATTTTTGACCAAGATTTTCGACTATTATCGTCATGCTTTTGTCAAAGACGCAACGATTCAGTTGAAGGGAAAACGTGATAACAAATTCGATATAATCTTTTTAAAAATAGTTTATGGTGTAAATTTTCCAACCATGACCTCATGGTTAATCCATCTTCTTACAGACTTATTTTATAATAAGGTTATTTTATAATAAAGTTATTCTTTCGGTATTTCTTTTGAAATCAACAAATTCAGTAACTATTTGGGTGATTTTATTATCTATTTTTGAAAACTTTATTAGTAAGTCTGATTTAAACCATAATAACTTGACTCGTCTGAAAGGATTCACTATTAATGATTTTATTAGAAATTAATAAAAAGAGGTACTTCTAGGTTATCCCCCCCCCCCCCCCCCCCCCCCCCACCACACACCAATTTTGACAGAATATTTTCGTTAAAACTAACGAAAATATCACGACTTAACCTAACCAATTATTAAGGGCGTACAGTTGATCTATTAGTAAATAGTAAATACTATTCTAGAAACAAACAATGTTATAATTAATAATAGATCAACTGTACGCCCTGATAATTGGTTAGGTTAAGTCGTGATATTTTCGTTAGTTTTAACGAAAATATTGTCAAAATTGGTACCTACCAGTACCAAAAAAGATTCAATATTCCAAAAATTATTGTGGAACTCTTCAATGGGATAAAAAAGAATGAAATTTAGTAATAAGAAAGTGTGATAAAGAAAACAAAGTTATTTTAATGGATAAAACCGAGCATTAGGGCGGCTCGTTTTTACACTTTTTTCGATATTTGATTGGGGGTAGTGCGGAAAAGTTGCGATTTGGAGAGAAAATAAAGTGTGTAAAATTTTTTTGATCTACGTCAATACCTTCCAGTGGCGGCGAGTCCTTAAAAATCGAAAAATAGGCCTAACGGGGTAGATTGGAAAATGGTTTTAAAGACTTACAAAATAAACAATAAAAATTTCAGCACAATCTGTTAATAATTTCCGGTGGCGTCTTAGCCGTTAAAATATCCAAAATATTGATTTAAAGCAATTTTAACAAGATGTTATACAAAGTGTTAATTCCGGTATATTTCTGTGCAAACAACCTGAGAACACTATTATAGGCTTGAAAAATTAATAGCAGTCATTGAACAATGAACATTATATAAAAATTATATAAAATTATATAAAATTTTGTGTGTTTTTAGGACCTATTTTGCGGTTTTTAAGGACTCGCCGCCACCGGAAGGTATTGACGTAGATCAAAAAAATTTTACACACTTTATTTTCTCTCCAAATCGCAACTTTTCCGCACTACCCCCAATCAAATATCGAAAAAAGTGTAAAAACGAGCCGCCCTACCGAGCATATAAGAAAGGTAGGAAGAACTTTTAACCGAACCAAACATATTATGTTAAGTTGAATACAAATCCATTAGCAAATTCATAAAGAAATTTTAAGAAGAGTCTAAAAGTATTACTTAATGGTTGCCCTGGCTTAAGAAAAATAATTACTTTAGACCGTCAAAAGTTTTGTTTTATTTAAAAAATAAAATAATCAACAAATTCCAAATAACGTTTTTATACCATCAATAAATTGTTTTATTAAAAATAAATTTTAAATAAATCTAAAAATTTGTTGTAAGAAAAGGCTATTTTGCCACTAAAATTCATTGAAAAATGAACCTTACTGTAAGCAGATTTAAATGTGGTGGATTATACGTAATGATTGCCCCCCCTTTAGAGCAAAAACTAGAAGAGATAGATAAAACCGGCGAACCCACTTGAAAGAGCGTTAAAATCTGAATAAAAACCATTATATTCTATTCCTGTGATTTTAATTCTTACCATTGTTTCCCCCACAGAAACCATGGCATCATCTATTTTGAACGATTCAGAGAAAAAGCGAGTTCTGACCGCATTCGAGCTGTCACATTTCGTGAAGCAAAGGAAGCTGGTGCAACTTTCATAACTCGACACTGGGTGGCTGAGATTAAAAAGATCAGAAGACTTTGTCAAAAGGAATTGGAATAAAAATCCTGAAGATTGTGAACAGAATTTCGAGGAGGAAGACGGGAGAAATTATCTCAAGAATCGAAAGACGTGCTTGCTGCATCACGGCGCCGAAAGAAGAGCTGCTCTGAGGTAGCGAAAGATACTTATCCGTCGTGGTAAGATAGTCAATCGGCAACTGTGCATCATTTCGAGTTCACCAAGGCTTGAGTGCTTGGCATAAAATAGCTAAGCCACGGAAGAGTGATCTTAATATTGAGATCGGCTATGGTTTTGTGATTATCTTGAAGGAATGGGACGGAAGACGATTTCCTTCACTTGTTTGTCAGCGATGAATTCTTCGTTTATGTCTCCAGAAAACCAAAATTTTCAGAATGACGGGTTTGGGCAACAACTCCTGATGAAGTCCCAGACGACCAGAAGTATCGAGAAATAGTAAAAAATCCAGCATGTGTGGGTGTTTTTCATTATGTTTCTCTATTCGGAAGCTCATCTGGGTTATCAAACCAAGAGGAACCAGTTGGGATGGGCCTTATTTCCGAAATGTAATTTTTAGCCCGCAACATGTAATTCCGTTTTTGAAAGACCCCGATTTGTTTTGGATGTTGAACAGGCAACCTTTCTTCACGACAAAGCCCCTGTATGAAAGCACTTGCGACTCAACAACTGCTTAAGGACAATAACATTGATTTTTCGGAAATAATGAATGGCCTGGCAATTCTCCCGATCTTAATGTCTGTGAACATGTCGGATCCATCATGAAGGATCGGGTGGAGTCCTTAATGCTGGAACAACCCATTCAGAATCGGTATTCAACAGAAATTATGACTGCAAAGATCAACGAAGTCCTTGAAGAAATGAGTCATGATACCGATCTCTTTGAGACACTTCTGGGATCATACCCCCGTCGATTAATGGCCGTCAGAGCTGCAAATGGGGGCAACACCCGATATTAAAACAAGTGTTTTTTTATTCAAAATTAAACGTTCTTTCGCGTGGTTTTGTCTGTTTTTTTCTATTCCTTTCAGTTTCTTCTGTACAGGGGGGGGGGCAATCATTTCCTGACACCCTTTACATTCCAAGTTGCAACTTGGTCGGGCCTACTTAGATATTTAGATATTTGGATGATTAATTATATTAGCCGAAATCCATACTGGGCTCCAAATAAATTTAACCTACCTTACAAAAAAACACTTGCGTGTAGTTGTATGCTGTTGGGTGATTTATTTGGAGCTCAATATGAATTTTGACTACTGTAATTAATCACCCAAATATCTAAGTATACGCTAAAGCGGCTAAACGAACTAGTCTCAGGTTTCGCAAGAGAAAGCAAAAATTCTAAGGTACTTACTCTAACCGGATCAAGTAAAGATAAGCACCCCCAGCCTTCTTTAATTAGCCTTATAAGGCTAACTAACGAAAATATCACGACATAACCTAACCAATCGTCAAGGGCGTACAGTTGACTTAACGATTGGTTAGGTTAGGTCGTGATATTTTCGTTAGTTAGCCTTATAAGGCTAATTAAAGAAGGCTGGGGGTGCTTATCTTTACTTGATCCCTCTAACCTACAAAATCCATTTACATGTAGTTGTATGCTTTATTAAAAGTCTAATAAGCAATTTATTTTTTAAAAACAAAAAAAATAAAAAATTATCTGCTATTCTTAACCTGAGCCCTTCATATCTACCTATAGTAGATTACTATATTTTTATAGACTTCATAAGCGAGGCATCTCCCTCTCCTGAGACCTATTATTTCGAATGTTGGTAGCCTAACCTATGACTTAACCAAATGGCTTTCTAAATTCCTTTCCTCTTTAGATGCCACTGTATCAAATGCCCATATAAAAAACACAGAAGACTTCATTACTAAAGTAAACAAGGAAAATCTGTCAGTAAAAACTATGATTAACTTTCATGTCGTTTCTTTATTTACGAAAGCCCCTGTAGTAACGACTTTATAATGGTTAGAAGAAGTTCTAACTGAAAATAACATTGTTTTACTCCTCCCTCACAAGATATTTTAAAATCTAATCAGACTTCGCCTTCCACATTCGTTCTTTGAGTTTAATGGACCCTTTTATCGACAGAAAGAGGGTTTGAGCATGGGTTCACCCTTCTCAGCCACCTTAAGCGACGTTTTTATGGAGATTTTTAAGAAGAAACGCCACCGTCAAATTTTAGATTCTTCGGTAGTTTGTGTTACAGATATATAGATGATGCATTAGCTATTCTTCCTAATAATATTAATTTTGATGTTTTGCACAGTTTAAACAGTATTTTACCTTCAATACAACTTCGTTTGGAAAGGGAAAACAACTCTCAAATATCTTTCTTTGATGTTTGCATCATTAGATCGTTATCAAATTGACTCATTTAAATTCATACATCAGTTGGTTCTCATCACATTCTTCCTCTACAAAGAAAGGCATTTTAGTCAGTAAGTCTTTAAGAGCTTCAAAAAAATGTAGTTCTCAAATATTAGACGTTGAAATGAAATAATTGAGTGACTTTTTTTTTTTTTTTTTTTGAAGTTTCCTTTATCCAAGGCATTTTATTCGTAATTCTCTTAACATTGCGAAGAAAAAATTCTACGACATTAAACATACTGTAATACTAAATTTAAAACGAAAAACATACTAACTCTACCCTTCGATTACAAAACGTAAAGAACTAATTTCCCCCAAAACTATTAATTAATATAGTTTCCAGAGTGCCTTTTGTACCACCAAGAATCTTTTAATAAAGCAAAACTGAATTCGAAGAAGATACGAATAACACTAAAGTATATAAAAGAATTACATGAACAAATTCGAATTTCATAATGTCGACGTTTGATCTTATGCGAGTATATGGATTTCAGATTTAAAACTAATCGCAGATTTTCAATTAAAATGACTCACCTAATCTAACAAAGCTAATCTAACCAGACCTAACTTAACCTAACCTAACCTGACCTAATTTAAACTAACTTTTTAGTATCAACATTATACAAGTCGACATTGTGCAGATCGACTTTGTTCAGCTACTCGGTATGAAATTTTCTCTTTTCTCGCATAGACACGTGAATATAACCAAATTTAGATTTAAACAAAATTAATCTCTTCTTTTAACCATTTCTGAAAAGAAAAATATAAAATTAATAGAAGCCTTTTTTAGAAAAAATAATGAAAGCTTAAAATAACAAAGGATATTTTGACATAAACGCTATTTTAAATAATGTTTCATTCAGTGACCCTGAGAAGACATTTCAAGAAACAACTATGTAGCTCGTGCATGCGCCTCCAGTCGTCCATCCGTCTTTAACATTTGCATTTTAATTAGCTTCAAGTCTGACCCAGATAATGGAGGCGATTCTCTTTCGAAAGACTTAGTTCATTTAAACTTTTAATTCTTTTAGCTTGGGAATTTTTAATATTATTTATACAGTACGGTCATTGTACTTTTTTAGACATATATGTATGTATTATACGTAGGCTGTGCATGGAACATGCATGGAACATGCACAGTCTGTGTGTAACATAAAAGTTTCTTAGGGGACCATTCTGAGTTCAATCCCATATATGTATGTATGTATGTGTATACACACACACACACACACACACACACACACACATCAGATTACACTAGGTTAGATTGTCGTTTTAGATTGGCTGATTAATTATTTCCCACATGACCAATTTCAGCCAATCATGATCTTCGCAACAAATTTCGACTTTGTCAAAAATCTCTTCTTCGTGAAACTTTCATATATATATATATATATATATATATAGAGCATTATGTGCCTCATTGTATAACGAAAACAAATTTATGGCGCGACAACGCCGTCCATAACGAGGAACACAATAAAGTTTCGTTGCTGATCCCTGAATCCCGTTGATTTATGGCCCGTTTTCTTTCAGCCGAAAACGAAAGCTACCAAACCGAATTTAGTTCAAAATTATTCATAAATTCGTCCTTTCCCGAAACTTTAAAAAGCTCTCCCGGCGAAGCATTACCAGTGCCTCTGATCGGCTAAAATAAAAATGATTACTTGATTGGAATTAGCATTTTATATTTAGTTTTTCCTGGAAATATATATATACTGTATATGAAAATTATTTCACGAAAGTAACACGTGAAAAATATTTATGATGAATAAAACCACGAAGGAAAGGAAACACAGAATGGTGCTCAAGCGCTTTCGTCTAATGACATCCTCCTGAGGATGTCATTAGACGAAAGCGCTTGAGCACCATTCTGTGTTTCCTTTCCTTCGTGGTTTTATTCGTCATATATATATATATATGATACACACAGACCGTGCATGGAACAAGGGACTCTTCTGGGAAAATTAAATCTACTATAGTCCGAAAAAGTAATGGTAAATGACAAACACTATAGTTTTTTCTTTTTCATGATGTTAGCCCGACGTGGGCAATGGGTCACTCGCAAAGAGGCCCCCAAAAATATAGCTTCCCTCACCAGCTATCTGCAGAGCAGATACGATCCAGCTTTGGGACAGGATCTAGGGGTTACAGCTACACCTAGCCTACTATATCCAGAACCTCAATATAAGCAAAAGACTCGTTGCATTCGCATTTGCGGCCTCTTTGCGAATGACCCGTTGCCCACGTCCGGCTAACATCATGAAAAAGAAAACTATAGTGTTTGTCATTTACCATTACTTATTGGAACTATAGTGGATTTAATTTTCCCAGAAGAATTCCTTGTTCCATGCACGGTCTGTGTATCTTGAAAAAACCTCAGGGGACCATTCTGAGTTCAATCTCATCATGAAACGGACATGTTATGTGCCTTGAAAAGTGGACGCTCAATTTTGCCAGTTGAGGTTTAAGTTTTGGTTTTTGGCAAAAAATACAATAGTTACCCCTTTTTCTTTGATGTATTCAATCCGGCGCGAATGCAACGAGTCTTTCGCTTATATTGAGGTTGTGGATATAGTAACTTCTGTTAATACCTTTCTAATTCTCTAATCCCCCCCCCCCCCCCCAAAAAAAAAATTCAGGTGTTTAAAAGAGTTCAAACACATGAATTTTTTTTTGGGGGGGGGGGGGAATTAGAGAAGGAGAGAGGTATTAACAGAAGTTATTTATAATGTCACAGGTATTTTGATTACTGATGATGAATTTAGTAACACTTGTCAAGATTTGTGAACTTCCTCGGAAAGATTTGGTGTGATATTATTTGTTATATTAGTTTTAATATGTCACATATTTTTTCAGTTTTTGTAGTTTCTTGGTAAGTATATTTAAACTAAAAAGTGGTATGAAAATTAATACGTCAACGAGACATCATTACTCAAAAGCAGCACCCATGTTTCATTTGACTTTATCAGCCAAACTTAAAAAGTTCTTGGATGATACACGCAGTGGTACTTTACTGACTTTGTTCTGGCAAACGCTAGGCGATTTTATTCAGCCTCAGAAAAGACCTCCACCCCCTAAGGGGTTAATACAGGGTGTTCAAAAAGAAACACAACCCATTGGCTTACTTAGAGTCTGTTTTTCATGGTTAGCTGATTTCAAAAGGATTATGGTCACCAAGATCTCCAGACCTTACCCACCTGATTTCTGTTTATGGGGGCTTTAAAGAACGCTGTGTACTTAAATCACCCTCATACACTGGAAGAGCTATAGGTCAACATTCAGCGTACAGTAAACAGCATATGAAGAGAAACATTAAAACACGTGTTCGATAACATGATTCGTCGTGACGCTCATAATGGCCAACACATTCAACAATTTTTGTAATTTACTAATAAACATGCATTCTCCAATGGGTTGCGTTTCTTTTTGAACGCCCTGTAGTTACCAGTAATTTTATAGTAGTATTACGTGGAAATGAACAAAAAGCGTAGATACACGGAAGGTTTGAAACTGCAAAGATTCTGAATTCTTGGTCCAATTTGTGTAGAACAAGCCGGAGGTGATATGAATGTACTTGTGTTTGGAACTTGAATACCCGTGTTGCTTGAGATGTATTTGTGTTAACTACGGTGCATTCGCATTGCGGTGCATCTTGCTCCTGATGAATCCTGCAGCCGGACCTATAAAGGTGTGGGTATATACAATACAAAACTAACGACACAAGCAAGGAAATGATGCTGCGAGCTGCTCATACTCTAAGTGCTTTGAAAAAACAGTGAAAACTTTGCTTCGCTTTTTATCCACAACTTAATCTATATCCAAGAATTGGCTGATTGATATATATATATATATATATATATATATATATATATATGATGCAAACCCACAAGGAAAAAGAAAAATGATTCCAAAGTCTTTCGTGTATTCAGAAGTACACCTCGTCAGGGAATGACGAGGTGTACTTCTGAATACACGAAAGGCCTTGGAATCATTTTTCTTTTTCCTAGTGGGTTTGCAATCATTCATTCATTTCACGTATTTAATTGTGAAATTCATCCCATATATAATTATATATGGGATGGATGTTTTCAATAATTAATTATTTCTTTATTATTATTATTATTATTATTATTAGAAATTTGTCTTTTTAAAGTTCAGAGAAATTTTTTGTCGGATTTTTCGATGATTATATATATATATATCGATGGTAATATTCCAAAGCCTCGTATTTAAACGTTCTTCCCCAAAATTATTTTTATTTTTATTTGGCTTTATTGAATTCGTGTGGACCCATCATTATCGAATAAAAGATTAAAATCCAATTCTGTTTCTTTCCTATTATATCGCAAACTTTTCTTTATACTAAAATGATCAGTTTCTTGCTTCTGCGAAATTGTATTGGCTCGTCATGAAGTTCTGGAATGTTACCCTCGATATATATATATATATATATATATATATATATGTACAGGGTGTCCCGTAAGTCTGGACCCATAGGGCAAAATTAATAAAATTACAAATAGTCCCAGTTTCGCTGGACATGCATCGAAGTGACTTCTTGGGACTGACAGCGAAGCTAGCCAACACATTGGTACTGGTTTCGTCTTCCGTAACAGTCCTTGAAGGTCCTCTGCGAGGCTTGTCAGCTACGGATCCAGTTTCCTTAAATTTGGCTATCAACTTGCCAACACATCTGTGTGTGATTGGTGCGCGGTCTGGATGCATATTGTTGAATTCTTCGGCCACTTCCCAGTGACTGCGGGTCCCGACCAGCAAAATAACTTGAACTCTCTCCTCTCTAGTCAGTGACATGGTTTACCTGCAACATAATAAAAAATATATTATAAATCCCTATGGGTCCAGACTTACGGGACACCCTGTACGTATATATATATATATATATATATATATATATATATATATATATATATATATATATATATATATATATATATATATATATATATATATACGGTGTCTCAAAATAAATATACGAAAAACAGATATTATTTTTACAGGTATCGAAAATATTTAAAAACCATGTCATTATTGATGAGGTTTTGAATTTTCATAACAGTTGTTTACATTTACATTACATCTCATTTTTAGTGACGAGGTTACATTCCATATTTTAGACAAAGTAAACCGCCATAATTGTAGGATTTGGGGTGAGCGCAATCCACATGAAATCTCTGACCACGAAAGGGATTCACCCAAAGTAAATATGTCTGGAGGGCTTTATCACGTTCTCACACTTATGGACCTTAATTTTTTTTTATGAACGAACCGGAACTGTTGGTTTTTGAATTGAATTGAAATGAATAACCTTTATTAATAATAAGATAAATACACTGGTTTACAATTTACAATGACAAATAATTGTGAAGCTGGACTACTTAGTTTATTTAATTTGGCCCTTAAGCTTTAGGCTTTAATGGGCTCTTATTAAGAATAAACAGATAGTTATTATTAATTACTAACAACTATGTAAATAAGTATTATTAATAGTTAAAGTATGTATTAATTTTAAACTATCACTATCGATACGACAAATGCAAGGTCATTATTGAATGTATTATACTATACAAAGAAATCAATATTATACACGAGAGATAAGAACTGAGTATTATACCAATATTATACAAAGAAATCAATATTATACACGAGAGATAAGAGCTGAACAATCACGAGTAATGTATCTTTAATCCTAGATTAAACATAAAGATACAAGATGCAAGAGGAAATTTTTATTCCACAGCTGCGAAGAATTTTATGAACGTTACCAAAAAAAAAACTTTAATCATAGATGAAGCATCACCACATATTGATCGAAACGTTCGAACAGTTTTGAACGAAACATTTCCAGGGCATTGGATCGGTAGGGAAGGACCAACAATATGGTCTGCTCGCTCTCCCGATTTATCCCCTTTGGAATTCTCTCTTCTTGAGTGTTTTGAAAACAAAAAGTCTACCATAAACAAACAAGGGAACTTCAGGAGCTAAAACATCGATCCATGGTGCTGTCATCATACATCCTTGAAGCTGTGTTGAAAAATGTGCTTTCAGAATTGAAACAAAATAGGATTAATTAAAACTAATGATGGAAGTCATATGTAAAGTTATTAACAGAATTATACAAAATGATAAATATTCAGAATATAAACGTTATTTGGATTTTGCTGCTATCTAAAATAATAAATATAAAATTAAGATTTGTCTTTGGTATATTCATTTTGCGAAACACCCTGTAATATAATGTAAAGAAGTGTTAAGAAAATTCCAAACCTACTTAATCACATTAAAAAGAAAAAATTATACCTATAAAAAAAACCATCAAATACTATTTGTTTTTGGTATATTTATACGAAAGTAATGCTTTTTAGTGTATTTACGAACTGAGAAATAAGAGACATTACTGTCGTACCAACCCTAGTATTATATATACAGAATCGATAGGTCACTTTTCTGAAATATGTTTGAGATTATTCCTCAAAATATTATCAGTGTTAAATAATTTCATGCAAAAAGAAACGTAAATGAATGATATAAAATAGGTAAGGATTTGCGGGGAGCGGTGGTAGGAATGGCTCCTGTCCTCTTTACATTTAAATACTGTAATAAAATAAATTTTAAATACACATTTTTTGATCAGTGTAGACTTGTATATAAAATTAAGATGGCATAGCCTAGTCTGAACGTAAAGGCTTCATCAGTGCACAAAATCGGCAATGAAATACAAGTTACTAAAACACAACACTCATGAGTGATTAAAAAAAAAAAATCGCTGAATTTTGACGTCAAATACTTCGATGTGAGAAGTTTGGGAATCACATCTGATCGATTTGACACTGTCGACAAAATATATTGTGAGTTAAATTAAGTTACATCAGGTAGGTTAGCATAGGTTAGGTTACTCTAGGTTAAGTTAGGTTAGGAGTAGTATCGATGTTATGGTTTTGTCGATCCGATAGGAAAAGGTTTTAACTCTGTCCATCGAACTAATAAACTAAATTTTCCTTGTCTCGGTTCTGATTCAACACACATATGCACCAATGATTTGTGCGAGTCTCTCTCTCTCTCTCTCTCTCTCTCTCTCTCTCTCTCTCTCTCTCTCTCTCTCTCGGGCAATAATTATGTTGTTCTATTTCTGAATTATTGACATTCTCATTTAATTACATTAAATGCAAATATTAAGGATAAATAAATAAACTGATCGTTTTAGTCATTGTTGTATATATATGTATATATATATATATATATATATATATATAGAGAGAGAGAGAGAGAGAGAGAGAGAGTAGGAAGGGACGAGAGGAAGGAGAGGAGAGAGAGGAGAGAGAGAGAGAGAGAGAGAGATCCTAGTATGTATGTACACAATAAAAAATATTTTAAAGTATTAATAAATATTAATAAATGATTTCAAAATAATATGACTTTGATCTATTATTGTAGATATTCCCAGAGTTGAGTTAGTTGAGTTCTGTCAAGTTCTTTCCACATAATCTCAACTGGGTTTAGATCTGGGGATTGAGGAGGTCAGTTATTATTCTTACTGCTCCATCTTCACTTTTTCTGTTCATATATCTTTAGTAACAGTTCTGTATATTTGGCTTCATTATCTTGCTGGAAGATGAAGTTATTCCCAATCAAACGATGACCGGAAGGACTGGCTTGATGATGTAGAATACGATGGTCTTCTCTTTGTTGAGGTTTCCTTTAATTTTCACCAGCATCCCAGTCCCATCGCTAGCAAAACTGCTCCATATCTTTACATTGCTACCTCCATGTTTGATTGCAGACACTATACAGCTCTCTTTGAACCTTTCTTGAGCTCTTCTTCTCACATACTGTCTTCTTTTACTGCAAAATATTTCAAATTTGCTCTCGTCTGTCCAGAGTACTTGTTTCCAGTCTTCTAATGTAAAGCTCTGATGTTCTCTTACCCATTTTAATCGCTTTTGTTTAGTGCCATGCCTAAAATAAAGTTTCCTGACAGCTACACGACCATTCACCCCGGCCTCTTTTAGTTGCCTTTGGACCGTTGAAAATGAGTCTTTTTTTTTTATATATTAAATTGTGTTCAGGGGCTAGTTGATGTTCTGTCAGGAATCTATTTGTTTTGGACTTTCTAACCAATAATCTATCTTCTCTTGCTGTCATCTTCCTTTTTCTTCCTCGGCTCCTCTTTATTAAGCCTGTCTTATCTTGACTTTTAATGTTTTCAACACCTCAGAACGATGTAGAACCATTATTTCAGTGCGTTTCTTTATAGGAACTTCTTTTCTGGGGGGTTATTATTAATTTCTAAAAAAGAAAAGTTGTTGTTTCATAAATGCTGAGTATTTTCAATGGGAAAACAAACTTAATATTCAGTTCCCAGTGCTTAAGCGATGTTAGACAACTAATCTGTGTAAAATATATAAAAAAGCTGAAAGTTTTTTGAATACATAAGAATATCTAAGTAAATGCAGCATTAAGAGAACCGAGGTTCATAAATTTCATAATTGTAGGATTAAATACAAACTATTAAAGATGGGAGAGTTAAATGGTCATTGCAACTTCATACATACGTCTATTGCATTACATAAAAACTATATTGCTTTTTGCAGCAGAGTTTTTAAATTAAGCACATTTTTCTAGTAACATCATAGGTTTGACCGCAAGTATATATATACTACGACTCTACGAGGACCTAAAATCCATGGAATACTATACCCCAAATAGAGAGGAAATTCGGAGAAACTCTAAAGCAAAAGATTTAGGAGTTGTAATGACCAAGAACGCAAAATTTGAAACACAAAATAAGATAGCAGTAAACAGAGCAAAAAGAATAACTAGATAGATACTGAGAACCTTTAAATGAAGGGATAGGAATATAATGATTCCTCTGTTGAAAACACTGATCATATCCAAGCTGGAATATTGTTCGGTCTTAACAACCCCATTTCTCCCTTTTTTTAAATATTGGCGAAATGATTGCAAGTTTACAATCGACCGGAACTTCTCCAGACTGTAACGATTTATTATTATTATCATTATTATTATTTTAGAAAGTCGATATCAGTCTGTCTTTTTAAAGGATTTACATTTAATTTCCAATATTCTGAATAGTTTTTTATTTTCAGTACTGAGTTCTTAATAATAACTACTACTCAGGTAAGAATTTGCAGTATGCTGAGAATACTGTCTTCACTTTTTCTTCTGCTGACGCGTTTCCTTCATATATGATGCTTTGAACATCTTCAGAGCTTTATACATAATTTTAAAGTAAAATGGGTTATATGATATATATTTCTTGATTGTAAGTTTGATACGATTTCAAATTAATTTAAGCATATTCGAAAGTTCATTAAATTTTATATTAAGTTTTGGATTTTTCATTTGAATGTAAAAGGCTTCGGCAATTTTTAGTTTTTGTACGTTATGTGATGAGTATAAGATTGGAAAGTTTTGGGAGATATTTTTAAAATTTAATATTTTATGATCTACTCTGTAATGTTCGTTTATTTTACTTGGACGATATTTATGTTGGTATGCTCTCTCTTTAATGTGGTTTGTGGTGTAACCAATGTAAGTCGACGTACAGTCAACTACAGGACACGTAAATTGGTACACCACATGATGTTGCTTATCAGGGTTTTTGTTACGTGTCGAAAAATGACTTGATAACTTTTTGTTTTCATAGTATATGTTAACATTGATAGTTTTTTCTTTATCCATTGGTTTTATGTGCCTCTTTAATATATTGTTTAGACATTTTTCTTCAGTCTTGTTGGGTTTCTTGTTTCGAAGTAAAATTTTATACCTGTATTTTTATTTTTATTTTCATCATCTTCCTTATTTTTGTTATATAAATTTGTTAGAGTTCGGTTTACGATATTATCGATTAAAAATAGCGGAAAATCACTGTTTATTAGATTTTGCTTTATTCTCTCAATTTCTTGATTAAATAGTTGCCAACTTGAGCATATATTGAAAGCTCTGCGCGCGAGTGTTTTAATTATTATTGATAGTTTATATTTTCCTGGTGAGTATGATTTATAATATAAATACATTCCTTTGTCTGTTGGTTTAACACGTACACCAGTCGTTAAACATCCATTTTGACCAATGAATATATTAATGTCGAGAAAAGAGAGTGTATTATTGAAGGCAGGTTCAAATGTGAATTTTAATTTACTTAGTTCATGAAGTCTTCGAATAAATAAAGGAATGTGGTTATTGTTTTTAAATAGTGGCAAGGTATCGTCGACATATCTCATATACACTTTTCCAGTGTTATGGAATTTATATCCTGCCAATAAAACTTATCATTATTATTATCATCATTATTAAAAGATTTAAAATAATTAAAAACAGAAGTCCATATGTCATTAATATCATCGCGCGATAATCTCTCTCCACAATTATCGGTCGAAGGTTGTAGTTTTATGTCACGAAATTTAATTCTTTTAAAATCCAAAATGTATTCCAGGCTCTCCGAATTATAAACATTAACTTTAATTCCAAATGTTACGTGCCTACGATCAGTGGTGCGGAAGTAGTCTCCTAAAAAGATATTAATTAAGTCTAGGAATGTACTTAAAACTAAATCTAGAATATTGCGCTCTCTAGTGGATTCCTTGACCATTTAAAAAAGTGAACTTTCGAGCAAACCCTCGTACAGTCGACGATCAGAATTAGACTGTAAAAGACCACCCCAATGATCTAGGGTGTCCATATGTCCCGGTTTTCAGAGAGCTGTCTCGGTCTTTAGAAAAAAGGGATCAATCCCAGAATAGGCACCTGAAATCATTTTTAGGTGCTTAATCTGGGATTGAGGAGAAAAAAATATAAACAGTTTTTAGAGATATAATTTCATTGTTTTTATCAATATTTGAAAAAATCAACTCTAACCTAACCTAACCTAACCTAACCTAATCTTTTGCTATATCTTCTGCTTTTTTGGTTAGTTTTGCTATTCTTACCAGTTTGATTTTTACCTGATTTTCACATTTAATATCAGAAACATTCGGGCTCATATTGCAGGAATTTATAATATCTAAAATTTTTCTTTATTCATTAAACCACTTTAAACCTTTTATAACTTTGCCTTTATTACATTTGTAATAAACTTTGTATAAACAATAAATTTTGTAATCATCAGTTTTTTTTTATTTAATTCCTTGCAAGGTGCCTATTCTGGGATTGAGGTTGAACGCAGGTGCTTCATCTGGGATTGAGGTACATCAGGTGCCTATTCTGGGATTGACCCGAAAAAAGTTTTCGAGACAAAAAAAATAACTAAAGTGTGTATTATTATATTTAATATTCATCCTATATACTATTGAACTAAAATGTGTCGGTGCTACTGTAGTATGCGGTCTACCTACGATTCGGCGGTCTACCTTTGAAGTATAGTTTCTTATCTTGTTTGCTAATTGCTTGTTTACATCCCAATGTTAATCGCCCTTGACGATTGTTTAGGTTTAGTCATGATATTTTCGTTAGTTTTAACGAAAATATCATGATTAAACCTAACCAATCGTAGGTAGACCGCATACTACAGTAGCACCAATGTGTCTGTGTGTCTGTCCGCTTTCTTCGGAACCGTGCACAGCCTAAACGGCATATCGGAAAATTCTGCAACCACCACCAACTGATAGCCCATGAGCTTCCGATGTGCTCTGTGAAGTTTTCCGGTCCTAGGTCACAATTACTGGGTCCGAAGGCCCCAGCACTGCGATAAAACTACAGAAAAGAACGCAGCCGTGAAAATCTTGAGCTTCACATTGTGTCAAGATTTCTGAATCTTAAGATTTTCATGTGTGACATATACTGCTACATATACTGTGATATATACTGCTACCCGCCCGGAGGGCCAAGTTGTACAACGGTCGCGAGCGATAGCGAGCTACCGCTTGTTTACTCTGTTAAAAAATGTTTTCAAAATAAGGGATCAATGAAAGAAAGCCACCCCCAAAAGTTTCTAGTAAACAATGCCACCCCGAATTGGGTCAATGAAAGAAAGCCACCCCTGACCCGTTTGGGGGTGGCTTTCTTTCATTGATCCGTTAGCCTTATAAGGTTAACTAACGAAAATATCACGACCTAACCTGACCAATCGTTAGGTCAACTGTACGCCCTTGACGATTGGTTAGGTTAGGTCGTGATATTTTCGTTAGTTAGCCTTATAAAGCCTTATATCACTACCTATCTAAATAACTTACAGATCAATAAAAGAAAGCCACCCCGACCCGTTTGGGGGTGGCTTTCTTTCATTGATCCAAAATAAGCCTATAGGCTATAGAACATAGATCTGCCCCTATCCCGGTTTTTCCAAGCACAAATCTGGACACCCAACGGCCCAATCCCTGCAAGGTAAATTAAGATCTCCCATAATTATCGCATCATGTTCGTAACTTACATAAAAAATTAGTTCCTGAAGCCTATTCTCAATATCGACAGTCTGAGAAGAAGGCCTATATATTAAGCCTACAATTAATTTCATTCCTGATTCTCTTTAATTTCAACAAACGTCGCATTTACATTATCAATTTCTGCTCTACGAGTCAACCTTGCGTTGAAACACAATGTGGACAACTAATCTACGAGTTAAAACAAAAACAACATATACTGATTAAATGATATGTACGTATCCTTTAGTCTTTTATGAAGTAATCAATTTATCACGTTTAATCATATTGTTTTATGAATTTATTACCAAGGATACATTCATATTGTAATGCCTTCGAACTGCAGAGGAATAAATTATTTTTGTTTGTTTGTTTGTTTATTGTCATAGCAACCATCAAAACCAGAATGTCTGTGGGAAAAGTAGAGGTGGGAGGAGTTGCAATATCTTTCCTCTACAGCACTGCAATACTCAACACGAGCCAATATTCTGTATATATATATATATATAATATATATATATATATATCTGGGAAGAATTTCACAATTAAACACGTGAAATTAATAAATGATGCAATCCCACAAGGAAAAAGAAAAATGATTCCAAGGCCTTTCGTGTATTCAGAAGTACACCTCGTCAGGGTGTACTTCTGAATACACGAAAGGCCTTGGAATCATTTTTCTTTTTCTTGTGGGTTTGCATCATATATATATATATATATATATATATATATATATATATATATATATATATATATATATATATTAGGGTGATCCATAAGTATATGGGGGAAATTTTTTTTTTTAATTTTTAATATTTCCCAGTTCTGTGCGAAAATGTTGCAGATAAATTTTCGTTTCGATCAGTTCATATTTAGGGGTCGCTCACGAGTTTCAAAATTTATCCTTCTATCACTGTAATAGGTATTATATGATATGCACTACAGCTGCACCGCCTCTTGGTTCCCCCCCCCCATCTACTAGCTGATAGGTGAGTACTATCCGTTCTACGACGGGGGTGTAATGGTTGGCAACCACTCATTGTCGCCAGTGAAAGAGCTTTTGCTGGCATCCGGAAACTTCCAGCAGTGCTCCGACACTACTTGCAGCAGATACTGCAGCTGCTCCTCGTCTTTGGTGTGGCGGCCGCTGTACTGTTGAACGAGGGCCACAGCTCGCTCAGTGTGGTCATTCACCACCCTGGGGTTTTCCAGAACCCTAAGCGCCGCCTGAAACGCCTCCATTTTTTTCCCATTCATCCGGATCTTTGTTCAAGAAACCTGCAGACAATTGCAGTCGTTCGAAGAACCTCATCGAATTCTTCGTCACAAGGCTCTCCAAAGACGAACTGAGAGAGGGTTGACACGCTTTGGAATCTGCTCTCCATCCTCTTTCTTGTATAGGGCTGCGACCATCAGACGTTTCGTTGTAAATGGAACATCGACATCGAAGAAGGCCAATGGAATTATTTCCTCAGAGAGGTACCAAAGCTGTCCTGCCAGCTTCTGAATGACTGCTTTGGAGATCTGGTGTGAATACGACATCAATGATTCGAAGGGGCAAAGGTTCTGGGCAGGAGCGGAAGCGACCATCGGAGCAGTGAACCATGCCTTCAGGTATACTGTCACAGTGAAGATGT
>JAJOZX010003182.1:0-25000 GCA_023014485.1 Bathynomus jamesi | reverse complement strand
CACCCGCTTTCCGGCCTTCGCCGGAGAGCAGCCTGCTGTTCCTTCAAAGCTTCCGATCTATCATCAAGTAAGACCTTCTACAGACTGCCTGCAAGAAGCATTCATTCGAAGCCCAGCGCCGTTCGACTTCAGCCGGGGTTTTAGTCCCTCAAGCTTTACCTCAACTCTACACGAAGCGAATCAACACTTGAGGCGACCGGCGCCCGTTCAACAAACTTCAATGGGACGATCAACATCACCTCGGGCCTACGTTCTACAAGGTCAACCTTCAAGCATATCCTTCATCTCAAGAGGCTGCATCAGGCGACCGGCGCCCGTTCAACAAACTTCAATAGGACGGTCAACATCGCCTCGGGCCTACAGTCTACAAGTCAACCTGCAAGTATCTATTCCATCCAGAGGTATTTCATTATTTCGGTAAGCCTACCCCTTTTTGCTTCGTCTTAAACAATTAATGCGAAACCTACGTAGTGTAATCGCAGAACCGCAATTTAGGCTATACCGAAGACATCCATAATCGTCCAAACTAACTTTCTCTTTAAGACTGCAGTAGGCCCAATTCAAGTGTCATTCCAATACCGTATTCGTGTACCATCCTGCTATTGTGTTCATTCATATAATCCGTAAATATTTTGCATCCGTTTATTTATGTGATTTATTTAAGCATTTCATTCTTGACGGACGAATCCACTTACCGTGTACCAAACGCACGTGCATTCGTAACATCATAGCATATTCAATATTCAGTTTCATCACTTTGATAATTATAGTAGGCCTAATCATTATCACCTCACTCGGCTAATATTAGGCCTACTATATATATATATATATATATCGGATCGGCTACTAAAAGTCTGCGAAGTGTATTCGCAGAAACATGATATTCTTTTTAATGTTACAAAAACTAAGGTTATGCAATTTCATCCTAAAAGCTGTAATCAGCCAGCTGATATAAGGTTTAAAATGAATAGTGAAGTAATTGAGGAAGTACAAGAGTTTAAGTAATTGGGTCGAACTATTACCAGCTCCTTGAGTGATGACTCGGATATAAGAAAACAATCTCGAAGCCTGTGTGCTAAAGCGAATATGACCATAAGGAACTTTCGATTCTGTACAAGTGAAGCTAAAGACACTCTCTTTCGTACTTTCTGCAGTAATATATACGGACAGCAACTGTGGGTGAATTATAAAAAAGGTTCTGGCAGAACTCTAAATTTGCTGTACAACAGGTCTTTTAGACTCTTACATAAATTACCCCCCGAGATGCTCAGCTTCGCAAATGTTTGCTACCCGCCATGTCCCGAGCTTCCCGGAGGTAACAAGACGTGCTCAATACAGTCTAATGCAAAGAATCAAAAATCAACCAACCCACTCATCCAAGCTATCCATGAGTCCTGCCATATATCCTCTAAGCCAGTGGTTCCCAACCTGGGGTCCACGGACCCCTGGGGGTCCGCGAAGGTAGTACTGGGGGTCCGTGAGCTTTCAATATTTCGAGGGGCTCCAATGGAAATCGTACATTTACCCACGATAAGGGCGCTTAGGCTAAAATTTCAAGTTTCCTTGCTCTTGGCTGGAATTATTTTATTAATTCTTTTTTTAATAGGCTGTATTTTAATTGCATACTCTCTTATATGTCCTTTATTTGATAGTGAAAAATGAGAAAACGAGTTAATTATTAGTTAATAAAAACAGTTTGTTTGGTAGACGGAATCTTTCAAAAACATGGGGTCCGTGGGAAAAAAATAAAAATAAAAGGGGTCCTTTGTGGTGAAAAGGTTGGGAACCACTGCTCTAAGCTATGGACTTCTTGGTACGAAAACGTCTGTCTGTAGCTCCACTTAACTTCGACATTACAGTAATATTTCTAATCAATTGTATATATTTCTATCTTTAGTATATGAACTGTCAGTGTATTAATAATATTTGTCATATGGACTATAGTCTGCCAATAAACATTTTCGTTTTCATTTTCATATATAACCTTTTGTTAACCTTTGGTTTGCTTCCGCCCGAATTGTTCATTCTGACGAAGGTCGAGCTTTTCATCCCACCTTAGACGTACATTTTAACGTGGAATCCGAACCACGCCCCACCAGCAGCCTAGTGTATTAACCACTAGGCTACCCAGGGTACCCATTTATCTACCAAACACTTTTCTTTATTGTGTGGAAGGATGAACAGCTGGGTTTTGCTGCGCGTCGCCTGCCGTCACCGGGTCTCGATCCCGGGGCCGATGGATTCCACTACACCGAAGCGCTGATATATATATATAATATATATCACCAGAGAACCTACAGTCCGAAATCGGAACTTGATTATGGTCCAAATAATCAGCACAAATTTGAACATCTTTTAATACCCACTAGTTTCGGATCACCTGTACCCATTTTCAAGTCTAAAACACAAATAAAACAATTAATACAACAGTGAACCTGTCATTAAGTAAGTTAAAACGTTAAAATCTAAAGACTTTAAAACAAAATACAAATGAGAAGATATTACCTTAAAATTATAAAAAAAGATCCGTTGGTGACAAATAATCATTTAAACGGGGCCTTAAATACCATATAAGTAACCTTTCTAAAATTCATTTTGAAAATCATTTGTGGGTATAAGTTATAACGGAGAATTCTAAGATGCGGATGGTATGATTACTTGAAATAAAATGATCTTTAATGGCTTAATTCATTGGTTTTGTGAAGTGTTGTTGTGCTCGGTAAGAGATACTTTTGTGTCCGTGTACTGCGAGTGGAAAGGTGACGGGTACAGTCAGGGGCGGACTGACAGCAACCTGGGCCCCCGGGCTGAATGAGGTCCTGGGCCCCTTGAAATCCGATTTTTTTCAGATTACAGTTCGATTAGACCCTTGACCCAATTGAGAACACTCTCACTGTTTTATGATGAATGCGGGTCGGGGCCGCCGGGCCCCCTAATGGCCCAGGCTCTCGGTCCATGCCCGATTGCCCAACCGCTCAGTCCGCCCCTGGGCACAGTCCATACATGTATATTTATCCATTATGTATATGCGAACACAGAGAATCAGGAATTTTGTCTTTAACCTCAAACAGGCCAATTGAGGAGCTCCGGACAACACGCTGCGAAGCGCCAAAATTAAAAACAAAGAAAAATGCAGTTAAAGTTTGTCAGCTTGTAAAATGCCATAACTTTTTGAACCAATAATGATATTCGATTGATTTCGACCATGCGTACAGGTCCACAATCTGCTCCCTGACTCACCCACGGGATAGAGGAAGGGTGGGGAATATAGTGATATAAATAACTCAATTCTGTCCTTACTGGCGCTTAGCAGGTTGTGGTCCGGAGCGCCTCAATTGTACTATTCGAAAAGAAAACGCATCTAATTTGAAACTGTGGGTATTTCCATTTCAGTTGGTTGGTTAATTTGCATTTTAATTCAGAGCTAGTGTGTCCTACAAAGGTTAACTTAAAATGTAGTATTTGTTTAGATACCGTTAATTTTAGTTGATTATTACGATATTATTATAAATATTATTTAATTCTCCTCGAAATATATTATCAACTCAACATACTGACAATATACAGAATTTAATCATTTATCAACCCCTAAAGAGCTCGCACTCTTTCATCCTCGGAAATTTTAATAGAGACTTCATAAAAATAGGGACAAATTGTATTTCCAAACCATTATGGAGCACAATGATCAGCCAAGGTTATAAGATGTACGTAACCAGACCAACACGCCCCATACTGATCTTACCAAAACTTCTCTTATCGACCACATATGATAAGATAAATACATGACATAGTGATACTCTTCGCAGGTCTCTCAAATTACATCATAATCAGAATAACGACAAACAAACTGAAGTACACAAATGTTAAATTCAGAAAAATAAGGCAAAATCAACTTAATAAACTCAAAGCAAAATTAGATGAAGCAGATTTCGACTTCAATGAAGCCCCACGTACAGATAGCAACACCAAATTTGAAAAGTTTCAGGAAACACTATGGTCTGCTCTTAATGAATCCTGTTCCACCACTGGCGGAAATATTCTTACTGTCAGAATCAACAGTCCCTGGTTGGTTCCAGGACTAAAGACATTCATTAAACAAAAACATGAAATATACAAAATGTGAAAGAAGGTGTCCTGAACGAAGTTTACAACTACAGATGTCATGAATACTCAAAGTAAAAACTAACTACTTTAACAAAAATTCGAAGAATACAAAGACGACCCCAAACAATACTGGAACCTCGTCAACAAAGCGATTAATGAAAAGCAAATAAAACCCTCTGCCACCGAGAAAATGTTAGTAAATAATGAGCCCATTACAGACACAACAAATATTTTAAATACTTTCAACGAGTTTGTCACCGAAGCTAAGTGGGAGCTAATCTCGCCCCTAATATCTTACCCACTTCGCGGTCTTTCGATACATACCTAGATTCCCTCTTCCGCACATTTTCTTTCTATCTCCTACTACCAGGGCAGGATTAAGGCTGCGAGGGGCCTAAGACTAATAAGAGGGAAGGTCCTATATATGTATTATATATTGTATATAATTCATAAAATCTTCAAACAAAGAGAAATGTATATTTATCCAAATTTAACAACTAACAAAAATCAAAGTTATGTACATTAAAAAAAAAAAAAGCAATAACAGCATACAATTCAAATAGAGAATGATTTCTTCCTTCCTGGCTTTAAACTGTGATATTAAACAAAACATCCCCCTTTCTTCGACATGTGAATGGTCATTACACTAGGCCCAAATTCCCAACGTCTGAAAAACAATTTCGGAAACAGATTAACCTTTTGAAGAAGCCAAGCATACAAAAATGGATGAAAATGATACATACATATCGACAATAATACACCACCACATATAATGACTAGGGCGGTCAAAAGTCAATAAAGTCAAATTGTTTCCTATGGGGCACTTTTCGCTGAAACGACTGAAAATGCAATAAAAACACCTGTAGGGGGTATATTACCAAAGTTAATAGGTCAACCAAAAGTCAACTTTTACCTGTTAGGTCAAAAAATAGCAATGAGGTAAATAAAGTCAATTTTTTGGAATAAATAATTAAAATAACTCAAAATTGGCATCTTTTATCAACCTTGGCGAAGATATGTGTTCAGTCAAACAATACATTGAAACAAGACTCAAGACAAGGGGTGCAGTGCCAATTTTATAGGTGCCGGAGCTCTGGTGGGCCTGACAAAAGCCTGCCATTTCCTATCCTGTTTCTATATATGCCACACGATGACTAAGTATTTCGTGTTTGCACTCACTCACTAAACTGTTGATAATTAATGGAGACAATTTTTTTGTTGCTTGTTATGGTAATTCCTCCAAACTTCCTCTTGCAGAGGTGCCGGAGCGGCGCTCCGGTGAGCTCCGGCAGCACTGCACCCCTGCTCAAGACAAATGGTATTTGTGAAATAATTAACCTCAGTAGACCTGAAATTTCACCAACAGTTTATGGTCAGCTTTTGCAATGTCAACCAACAACTGCCGCTGTAGAGAGATCTTTCTCCATGCTTAATAAATTAAGTAGTAAGGATCGCAATTTTTTGCCAGAAAATGTCGGCAAATACTTCATAATTTACCACAATCGGTCAACTGATGTAGAAGAGCAAGAATAAGTAATTAAAGTATCGTTTTTATTATTGAAAGTAAAGGCAACTTTATAAATCAATTTTTTCAATTCGTAAGGTCAACTTTCTTAATTTTTTCGGTCAACTTTTGACTGCCCTAATAATGACCAAAAAACCTCTTAACTAAAACTAAAAACCGCTTATTTTCCACCTCTGACGATATAATTATGTAGTTATATATGATATTACTTAACCAATCTTGTGACAAAGATTGAGGGTTTATGATATAAAAATTAGGGCCTAAATTCGAGGGTCTAAAAAATATAAGGGCCTAAGGCTACAGCTTTATTAGCCTAATAGTTGATCCGGCCCTGCCTACCACGACACACGATTTAATAACAGCCATAAAACAATTGAAAAATAAAAGTTGTACCTGGACACAATGCCAAACAGAATTTAATAATAAAGAGTGCTTGAACTTAATTGTGCTCAAGCTGCCAAAGCTCATAAACCTATCCATTCAAAATGGTGTCTTCCCAAACTGCCTGGAAAAGGCTACAGTATGCCCTATTTATAAATCAAAAGATAAAACTTCCACCTCAAGCTACAGACCCATTTCTGCCCTTCGAACAGCCAGTAAACTACACAAAATTTATATTAAAACACAAAATAATACACAAAAAACAATTTGGTTTCCTATGAAAATACACGACCAACGACACAAGAACTGCTATATTAGAAGAACTTTATAGCAATCTAAATGACAAAAAACATTAATAACATTGGTCAATAAGGATTGTTTACTCAACGAGATTATGTGATTCCTATAGATATTTTAATGCTGATTACAGAAATGACCTTGAAATTTCTATATCATGCACAGTTTTTGAGAAATTTTATATTCCTTTATTTTCATTATTATCAGCTTGAGTGTTTGTAACATTTTTTTAAATAGCAGCTTCACCGTAATATTCCATATTGCAAAAGAAAATATCATTGGACTTATTACTTTCCAGTTTTTGAGGTGCTTAACCAATTTTCTTTCTTTGAGCGAAAATCTGTGCTTTTGTAACGAGGTAAACAGATTGATGATGGCACTTGGTCATGAACATAAACCAGAAGAATGCGACTGTTCACTGACTCATCCAAGTTAAGTCTGAAGGCTGTGCTGTTACATTATGGAAACGTTTATCCATCAATTCCCGTCGGACATGCTGTTCATATGAAAGAGTCTTATGAAAATATGGAACTTGTTTTGAATTACATAGAGTACACTTAGTACAACTGGTACATCTGTGGCGATTTAAAAGTCGTAGCGCTTCTTCTTGGCATGCAGCTGGGATATACAAAGTACTGCTGCTTTCCTTGTGCATGGGATAGTCATTAGTTGGGTCAGAGATTCTTATTTTGTCACTTCGTCAAGCTTTAGTTCCTGGGCAAAAGAGCGTCGCACATAAACAGCTGGTTGATCCCAAGAAGATATACATGCCATTTCTTCACATTAAGCTCGAACTAATACAAAACTTCGTAAAAGCGATGAACAGGGATGGTGAAGGATTTCGATACTTAAAACAAAAGTTTCCGCGAATAAATGAGGCGGAGATAAAAGAAGGTGTTTTTGTTGGTCCACAGATTAGAGAAGTTATGAATGACAGCCGTTTTGATAAAGTTCTAGACCAGGGGTTCTCAAACTTTTTCTTCTTCTGTACCCTTTGAATTCTCTCATGGGATTTTCTGGATTTTCGAGAGAGATAGAGGATTTTTACTTTTTTTACGACCGTGTGACTTGTGGCCGTTTGTTAATCGTATATAAAATTAAAAGGGTTATATTTTCAGGACCCCTTCGCGTACCCCCTAAGATTCCCTCGCGTACCCCTGAGGGTACGCCGTACCCCAGTTAGAGAACTACTGTCCTAGACGGAACCGAGAGGGTTGCATTGGGAGCCTTTAAAGCATTCGTCAAGAACTTTTTACGTAAGAACAAGGCCCCCAACTACGTGCAGTTGGTTGAAGAGATTCTTGAAGCGTTTAGGTTAATGGGATACAATATGTTCTTAAAGATACATTTCTTGCACACATTTGGGCTTTTTTCCGACCAACCTTGGTGATATTGGTGACGAACATGGGAAAAAGATTTCATCAAGACATTTTTACAATGGAAAAATGGTACCAAGGCAGGTGGGACCCAACGATGCTGGCTGACTACTGCTGGACATTAATCAGGGAAGCCCCAAATGTCGCCTATAAACGCAAGTCGTCAACAAAGAGATTTTAGGTATGGTTAATATAATGTTAGAGCTCGTCCTATACAATTTTTGTCATGAAAGAGAATGTTGATCAGAAATTAAGAGAATTAAAATTAGAAATCCTTGAGCGAATAAGCGTAAACTCGGAAGTTAACGTGACTGTCATCGAAAACAGTACAAAGAAGTTAGACGATGATGTTAACGAGATTAAAGGACAGATTAAAAAGCTTGAAGACAAAGTGAACCCAACTGGAAGTGGACACACAAGTGTGCGAAACAACGTTGCAAATATAGCGAGGAGAACTGAGACTAGTGATGGCTTTGTCCAAGTTCACAACGGTCGAAACCGAAACAAAAAGTGAAATTTAGGTTAACAGCTGTAAATCCGTTTAGTGTGTTGGAAACAATAGAAGTGGAAATTCAGACCGTTCTTATAGGGGATTCATTAATCAGGCCGAGGAATTCGTAAAGTGTAACCCGTCCAAATGAAAACGTATATGTTTACCTAGGTGAAAAATTAAAGACATCCGAGACAAAGTTGATAAACTGAATGTACCCGCCGCAAATAGCGTCCTTGTTTTTTCTGTTGGAACGAACGATGTTTATGTAGAGGGAAATAGTTCGCAAGAGTTACTTGAAAAATGCCGTGCTCTGCTAAGTCCATGAAGAATAAATCAAATATTGTTATCGTCACTGACGTGCTTCCGCGAATGTTTGCCAAAATGCGTATGTTGTCGAGAGCTATTTATGTAAATGAAAAAATTAAAGGACTTGTAGCCAATTAGCAGTACATTTCACTAACTTTTAGACGCATTTTAACAGTGAAAACCTCTTTATTAAAGATTGTATACGTTTAAACGGAGTGAGAAATGCTCGTTCAGACTAATAAATACAGACGTGAAAGTGATATACGAAAAGATTCAGTCAAATTCTTATGTGTTGTCAGGAAACGAACCAAGCGGAACTCATTTAAAACGTGAATGATAGTTTAAAAACTGTTTATT
Organism: Bathynomus jamesi; assembly: GCA_023014485.1. Lineage (NCBI taxonomy): Eukaryota > Metazoa > Arthropoda > Malacostraca > Isopoda > Cirolanidae > Bathynomus > Bathynomus jamesi. The sequence continues at coordinate 16,161 of JAJOZX010003182.1, read as the reverse complement.
TAAATGTGCGTAGTATTCAAAACAAGATTAGTGAAAATCTTGATGTTGTAAACTTTGATGTCATTGGTATTACGGAATCGTGGATAAATTATAAGGATAGAGACTTCATTGGCGAATATCAAATTACAGGTTATAGATTATTTCATGAAGACAGAATAAATCGAAAAGGAGGTGAGGCGCTTCTATATGTACGGGAAAACTTAGAATTTAATAATGTAACGCTATGGATATAGACGCGATATGGACGCAGTTGCAGCCGAAATTTCAGTTCGTAACTTAAAAATGAACGTACCCGTAATATATAGACCACCTTTGCAAAATTTAGAGCATGACGTGGAAATGTTTGATAAGTTAAGAAATCTTACTAGGCAAAAAGAAGCGGTCTTAATAGGAGATTTCAATGATTATAATGTTAATTTTGAAAATCTACGCGGCGATGGGTAAGGGACGCGATTAATAAATTTTATTCAAGACAACTACCACTGCGTAAAAGAGACAACACGCGAAAACAACATACTTGAATTAAGAATGAGACAAATAAGAATCTTATTCAAGATGTTGAAGTCGGAGAGGAAGTAAGTACTTCCGACCATAAATTAATATGAATTAGAATATATGTTAAGCTTAACGCAGAAAATAATTGCTTAAAAGTTCGTTCCTGACTTTAGACACTCCGATTGTGACGGCTATTGAAACGAACTTCGTCAAATAAATTGGAACGTCATTTTAAACACGGCTGACGTAATTAATTAATTATATTCACACTATACAGGGTGTTCGAAAAGTCCAGTCACCCACTACAACATGTACATAGTGTAATACCAATTTTATTTTTGTGAGATTAATTGAATTTATATGTGATTCATTGGCAGTTTTTTTCTTTTTCAAATATTAGAATTATGTGAACAATGGCAGACCAGTCCACTTACACTCTGGAGGAAAGGATAGTGATGAGCACATGGGCTCATGAAAGATCACATACTGGCAAAACGATGAATGATATCCAGAATGATTTCAACACAAGATTCAATAAGGTTGCACCACCAAACAAGACCGTATTACGCTGGGAGAAAAAGCTGTTTGAAACTGGCTCCATCGAGGACAAACCACGGTCGGAAAGACCAACAACGCGAGCAGAACAATGTGAAGGTGTGATTGCATCGGTGGCTCGTTCACCGAAAAAATCACTTCGGAAAAGATCACAAGAACTTGCAGCCCCCATGTCCACAATGAGAGAGCACATGACAAGAGATCTCGGAATGAAACTATACCGCCCGTTATTTGTTAATGAATTCAGCGATACAGACAATGTTAGTAACTGTATTTACTGTAATTAAAGTAATTGTTACTAGTGACTTGTTTCTTAAATTACACCTACCACATATAAATACAATTAATCACACAAAAATAAAATTGGCATTACAATATGTACATATTGTAGGGGATGACGGGGCTTTTCGAACACCCTGTAGATGTCCAATACGTGCGACAAAAGAATAAGAAAGTATATTTTAATATAATAAGCCGCCATGGCTAAGTTATGAAACAACCCGACTTAATAGAGATCGAAATAGCGTCTATAGAAGGTACAAGAGCGAAAACTCTCAACCAAATTTCAATCAGTATGTTCGTCTAAGAAGGCGTGTTAAAAGCGAAGTTAAAAAAAGCAAAGCGTCAATATAGGTTAGTTCTTGCAAAATACAAAAACAGGAAACTGAAAGGTTTCATGCATATATTAAAATCCAGTTAGGGAGGCCTTTGAGCCAATATTAGATGCCAGTGGACTATTTTATTCAAGTTTTGACAGAAGAAAACGTATCGTACATACGAGAAGCACGAACTATGTTTAACTTAACTGAAGAATTAATGTTAACTGATTTAGCTGTATATGAATAGGTCTTTCATTACATAAACAAATAAATCAATATAGAGCGGTGGATGTTGTGTATTTGGACTTTGCGAAGATGTTCGACACTGTCCTTCATAAACGATAATTACTCAAAAAAATTAATAAATGGATCGGAGTCGGAGTGGGCAGAAGTAACTAGCGGGATTCCTCAAGGATCTGTGTTGGGGCCAATCTTGTTCGTTGTTTACATAAATGATCTTTATATTAATCTACCTAGTAAAATTTTAGAATTCGCGGGCGATACGAAACTCGGCGGTAAAGTGTATAGTATACTCGACAGGGAGGTGTTGCAAAGTGATCTTAATGAAGTCGTTGATTGGTGAGACAAATGGCAAATTAAATTTAATGGTGCTACTGTAGTATGCGGTCTACCTACGATTCGGCGGTCTACCTTTTAATTATAGCTTCTTATCTTGTTTACTAATTGTTTGTTTACATCCCATTGTCAATCGCCCTTGACGATTGGTTAGGTTTAGTCATGATATTTTCGTTAGTTTTAACGAAAATATCATGATTAAACCTAACCAATCGTAGGTAGACCGCATACTACAGTAGCACCAATTTAATGTCGACAAATGTACAACAATGCACATTGGCTCTCGGAATAGCGAGTTTAGTCATTGTATGGCAAGTAAAGACCTTAGTTCAGCACCGGAGGGGAAAGATTTAGGCGTTACAGTTACAAATTACTTAAAATTTTCAAAGTAATGCGTCGAAGACAGTAAGAATTCTATTAAAATGTTCGGTTTTATATCCCGAAATTTCGAGTACAAATCTAAGGAAATCATATTACCGTTACTTTTTACGGTAACATCCCAGTTCGTCTACTCCCATTTGGTCTACTGCCATTTGGTCTACTTCCCATTATGTCTACTCCCATTATGTCTACTCCCATTATGTCTACTCTTGAAATGGATACTATTCCCATTTCATCTACATCCCATTCGTCTACGTGTATTATCTCTAATTATCTCTACTCTGTATATTTTATGTCAATTCTGCAATCGAAACACTAATTGACTATAAAGGAGAATAAATCAAAGAAATAGGTGATAAAAAATAACATTTATTACAGACCATACAGGTAATATCACATGGGTGTTATAATTATAACAAATAAATAAAAAGCATGTTTTATGCATACTATTTACCTTTCCGGGTCCCGAATTCATTATGGGGTACCAATGCCCGGTTAAGTTAATTGAATGCCAGGTTAAGTTAATTGTATGCCCGGTTAGGTCAATTGTACGCCCTTGACAATTGGTTAGGTTGAGTTGTGTTATTTTCGTTAGTTTTAACGAAAATATCACGACTTAACCTAACCAATTGTCAAGGCATACAGTTGACCTAACCGGCCCGGTTAAGTTAATTTTAGGTAATAGCTCTGGTGACTTGGGTCACGTCAGGTCAGGTACTGAGGTCAAGGGACCATTTGATAACACAGGCCTGCGATGGTCTTGTTGTCCGAAATATTTTTTCACTTATATAGTAATTTTTGCACGCTGATTCCGAAAATAATATTAATTTTTCGCCATCACGTACAGATTTTTCACAAAATGTCATATTTCATATTACATATGTAAGTAATTTTCATTAAAACTGACTCAATTAAATTTTGATTAAAAACTACTGTCTGTAAATGCTTCCAGGTCAGAAGTGACGTCATAGCGTCTTCTAGAACATTCGAGAAACGCACCGCTAGTATATAAGTGATTGACAAGCCACGAGATGAGTCAGTCTAGTGCGTGCGAGGTTATATAGGGTGTCTCAAAAGTCCCTGGCACCTATACACATATATTCTCTGAATAATACTTATCGTATTATTCAGAGATTATAAATATGTAGGTGCACAGGGACTTTTGAGACACCCTGTAGTTCTTTATTATTCAAAGGTGCGCGGTGGCTATATTTCTCTTTTGAAATTTGTTTATTTGTCGTTATGGCAACCAGAGGGTGTATAAATAGCCCAAACATTTTCTGTTATATTTGTGGAAAATTTACTGTGAAAAAACAAAGGCGAGATATTACAGACTTCGTCAAGAAAGCATACTATGTGTACTTCGGAATGAAACTTGGGGATCAAGACAAATCATGGGCTCCACATAAAGTTTGCAGTGTTTGTGTTGAACAACTTAGACTGTGGAGTAAAGGTAAAAAGGATTCTTTACCTTTTGGGATTCCAATGGTCTGGCGTGAGCCTAGAAATCACAGCAATGACTGCTATTTTTGTTCATGTAACATGCAAGGCTACAATCTAAAAATAAAAAGGAAATTTCTTATCCAAACTTTCAGTCTGCTATAAGACCTGTTGCTCGTGGACTTGGTATACCTGTACCTACTAAACCAAATACTCTTGTTATAACTTCATCTGATTCGGTGTCTGATGATGATGGAAACGATGATATTGATTGTTTTCAAACCGAAACATCTGGTGAACCCCAATTGTTTACACAAAGTGAACTTAATGATTTGGTAAGAGATTTGTGTCTCCCGAAGGATTCTTCGGAGATTTTGGGATCCAGACTTCGTGCAAAGAACTTGCTTTCTTCCGGGACGTCACAACGGTAACTTGTATGCATCCGTTCCTGTGGCTCATTCGGTTCACTTGAAGGAAACGTACGAAAATCTTGAGCTTCTTCTAGTTAAGGTTAAATACAAACAACACGGTTGGCTACTTTGTGGGGACTTAAAAGTGATTTGTATGTTGTTAGGTCAACAACAAGGTTATACGAAGTTTCCATGTTTTTTGTGTGAATGGGATAGCCGAGCAAGAACTCAGCACTGGATAAAAAAGGAATGGCCACGCAAAGTCAACCAGACACCTGGTTCCAAAAACATTCAACGTGAAAGTTTGGATGACACGAAGAAAGTCCTTTTATCTCCGCTTCACATGAAATTGGGCTTGATGGAACAATTTGTTAAGGCCTTGGACGAAGATGGAGATTGTTTTAAGTATCTGTGTGGTAAATTCCCAACTCTTCCGGAAGCAAAATTGAAAGAAGGAATTTTCGTTAGTCCCCAGATTAGAAAACTGACTTTGGATGAACACTTTGAAAGAACAATGAACAAGCTTGAAAAAGAAGAAGCGTGGATTGCTTTTAAGAATGTTATCAGCAAATTTTTGGGGAAACAAGGACCCAAATTACCAAAACATTGTGAACAACATGCTAAATAAGTTCAAAGAGTTGGGTTGTAATATGAGTTTGAAATTACATTTCTTACATTCACACTTGAATTACTTCCTTGAGAATCTTGGAGTACTCAGCGAAGAACAAGGAGAACGGTTTCACCAAGACATCAAAGAAATGAGAGAGAAATTATCAGGGAAGGTGGGACATCATCATGATGGCTGATTACTGCTGGATGTTGAAACGGGATACTCCAGAATTATTACATAAAAGAAAAGGAACAGCGCGTACATTCGAGACTAAAAGGTACATCTCACAAGAAAACTCGGGACAAATAAAGATGAATATGTAATTGACGTTAATAGTCTTTTCTTTTTGAAGTTGTTTGCATTTGTAATTAGTATAACAAAGCGAAATAGGTACCTAATGTTAATTGAAATAAATAATATTTATTTATGTTGTTGTTTTTCTCTTGCAGTTTGCAGAAAATCCTTCCGTGATAGAAAAAAATGGACACCTCATTCGAAATCAGCCTAGTTGAATTATATAAAATCAGTTATTAGTAAGAAAACAACTCTTACAAAGTTCTCATTCGCAGGCCTGTGTAATCTGCAGGTAATAGCTTTGGTGACTTGGGTCACGTCAGGTCAGGTAAATGAGAGTAGACATTCTGGGAATGTGTGACATTTTCAGAGTAGACAGAATGGGAGTAGACGAAGTGGGAACTCAGGTGTAGACAAAATGGAAATTTGGCAGTAGACCAATTGGGAGTAGACGAAGTGGACATAACCACTTTTTACACATGTAGACACCAATCGACCAGGGAAAAACTCCGGGTGGGACGTTAGGCAGGAGACAGGGAGTACTGGAACTCACGTTTCTACTGTCACTGTCCTCCTTAGCTGAGCTTTTTCGTGTCTCCTCTACCTTGTGAGCAGTCCAGCATGCTCTCAAACACACCCTTCTTCCTCTGTTCTTCACTACACATACATGCACCTTACACACTACATATCCTTTTCAAAATTAAAAAAAAATGGTATAGTTTTTAACACTCACAGACCTTGAGTTCGACTCTCTCCTTTTCCTTCTTTAAGGGGGCGTTTTTGCGGGCATTCGCCCGTGACCCCTTCTTCGTGCAGGAAAAAAAAGAAGAAAAATAAATCTTTAGTTCAACCACATTTGGAGCACGTCGTACAGTTCTGGTCTCCGTATATGAGGAAAGATATAGAAACAATGAAAAAGAATTCAAAGAGCGACCAAGCTTATACCTAATCTTCGTAATAAAAGCTACGAACAAAGATTAGCAGAACTTGATTTGTTTTCACTAGAAAAAAGAAGATGGAAAGGCCAACGTATTGAAGTGTTTAAGATATTAAAGAGAAATGATGATGTAAATTTTGAGCACCTTTTTAAATTAGATATTCAGAGCGTAACCAGGAATAATAGATTCAAACTTAAGGGTAGAAAATTTAATAGCGCGATAGCGCAAAACTTCCTTTCTTTTAATATCTTAAAGTTTTGGAATAGTCTTCCACCGCAGGTAGTACGTCGATTAACATTTTTAAGAAATGATTAGGCAGATATTTTTCACAAATGAAATTCTGATCCATAGTTGGATTTGAGATGAGCAAGGAGAGGGCAGATGCGGAGAGACGAGTAAATGATGTTTCGAAGAAACAATGCTTTTTCTACTTAATAAATTAAAAAATAAATAAATAAATAAAAATCCTCATAAAAACTCGCGCATTTTGTAGATTAGATTGTGTAGTTTAATGTTTCGCGCTATCCTGTTCTCTCTTCTATTTCTTACTACCTCAAATTTTCATGTGTGTTTGAATATATGAGGTAATGCGTCTACATGGTGTGAAAATTGTTTCTAAGTGGGTTTTTCTATGGTGTGAGAGCGTGTGCGGAAATTTGTATTTCCTGTTTCCTTCTTTGACGACTACTCTAGTGTGGATCTTCGGGTGTTTTGTAGCCCGCAACTTCTGTAATATATTACCATACATAACATGTATAAAGTAGGTAGCTTTATAAGCTTATAAGTTATACTCCATACGAAGCCCCACCAGTTTGTCACATCAATGCGGAGCGAGTGAAGTATGTAAAATAGTTATACATTATTTCACACTTATTTACCAAAAAATAAGTAAATATAAATATTTATAAAAAAATAAATATAGCGTTTTATAAAACAAATATAACAGACTCCAGACACGGCGCACTACACACCTTGGCGGCAATCCACATTCATTTACAACAGCGCCGCTTCAGGGCTTGCGCTTTGAGCAACTGCTCCACTCGCTCCCAGCAGCTACGCCACTGACCTCACGACATACTCTAAAAAATTCTCGAACATTAAGGCTTCAGGCGACTACCTTTAAGATGGTTCAGCTCATAATTGACTAATAGTACACAGTTCGTCACTGTTTTCACAAACCGGCGAATATGCAATTTTGGCCAAATTGAGATAATGCCACTTGGCCTAGTAACCAGATTTGGATCTTTAACTTGTTAAATTTTGAGGATTGTACTCCAAGTACTTTTCAAGATACAGACATTATAAATTAAATAATGCAAATGCAATTGAATGTAGGGGAAATCTTCAAAGATGATTTTCTCAAAACTGAAAAATTGCAGATTCGCCGGTTTGTAAAAACAGCAACGAGTTATAGCACAGGACTCTCTTCATCACGGACAAGATGCATCTCCCACGGGGTGCCCCAAGGGAGCACTCTAGCACCTACCTATGCCTCCTTTATGTATATTGACTTCCATCGGTCACTAAATAATTCTTCCTATTACTGGTAGGCAGATGTCACTTCAATCATAAGCTCTAACAAACACTTACTATTCCAAAGCGTATACCTTATGAACCTTATGTTGTTTCGTGTGTTGGTCTCTCTTCACACGGAGGTCAAGCTGGTGGCCCGCCTATATATATATATATATATATATATATATATATATGGCTTAACGCCAACAAACTGTCCTTAAGTATTAAAAAAAAGCTTATATAGTCATCATAAATTAGAAAACGTTGACGCCTTTAAACCTAAACCTACTGTAAATTCAATCCCTGTTCAGCGAGTGCAAATGGCCAAATTTCTGGGAATTACTCTCGATGCAAATCTTTTATTCAAAGAGCACATTAAAGATTTATGCAATAAATTAGCTAAGGTCTCATTTATATTTACAAAAGTAGGCGCAGCACTCCCCGAACAAGTTCTTCAATCCATATACTTTACCATGGTATACCCACACCTACAATACTGCATTAGTTCTTACGGAAATGCACGTCAATATTTTATGCAGCTACTGGTGGTAATGCAGAAAAGAATAATTAGGAAAATTTATAAATCCAACAAACAATGAAGATATAGACAAAATGTTCCACGAATTAAAAATTCTCACACGAGTAGAAATTTACAAACTAAACATTGCTTCGTATATGTATCAAATCGTCCATAACACTCCAGAAATCATCCAAAACAAAATATTAGTTTCTCAAATAAAACACCGTTTTAACACAAGATAGTCAAATGTGTACATCAGAAAACCAAATTACGATCTATAGGGTGGCCACAAAGTCCTGTTACTCTCTGCCCATATCATTGTTATACGATTCATTTCTCTAGGTCTAGGGCAGAGGTCGGGGAACAGGGATAAATTACCCCAAATGGGGTAAATTTAAAATTTTTGGGGTAATGGATCCAATAAACATTTTTTAAATTTGAATTTTTTGTATACCATATGCAACAATTTTAAGAGCAATTGGCTTGTTTTTGTTTACTTTGAAGTCTGTGGGTAATTTCATTTTACTCAAATAGATTTTTGGGTAATACCCAAAAAAGTTCCCCGACCCATGGTCTAGGGGGTAACGGAATTTTGTGGCCACCCTATATGTTGTGCAACTACAGTAGATCTTTATGCTCCACAGAACCAAACCTTTGGAACACCCTCGATGAGGAGATAAAACAACCTAAAACATTAAAAGCCTCCCAGAAAAACTGAAAGACAAATTCATCAAATCTTGCAAGCCACAACACTGTATCCCCCTTTTTTATTTCCATAATAAAAAATTAATCTGTATTCCTATACGTAAAAACAAAAACAATAAAAGTAATAAATAATAAGCTAAAATTAAATATCTACAAATAGAATTGCCTTCGGCATAACCTGCATGTTAAGTAAACCTATAATTATGTATCGTTATTTTTATATATAAAAATAATAATAATTTTTAAAAATTCATAAATTTATGCTGTCTTGAAATTTTATAATTTTATAGCCCTTATAATCTTATTCTGCTATACTCACAGTCCTTCAAATTCTGCAATCGCTACTTTTAAGATTTTAAAATGATTTAATTTTTAATTTAATTTTTAATTTTAAGTTTTTGTAATTATATAATTTTCTAACTTTCAACTCTGCAGTCTCACTGTGGATACATATATAAATAATATTACATTCTTACGTACGTTCTTGCTTTGCTACAAACACTTTTTATCTTATTTTATTTTTTATCCTCCTTTACATAAACGACTTTCACAGGTCACTAAATAATTCTTCCTGCTACCAGTATGCCGATGATACTTCAATCATAACCTCACATAAAGACTCACTACCACTCCAAACGACCACCAACACTGAACTCCAAAGTGTGTATGAATAACTTAATGACAACAAACTGTCCTTAAATATTAAAAGAACAGCTTATATATAGTAGTCATCACAAAAAAAAGAAATCGTTGCCCCCCTTTCAACCTACACATACAGTACATTCAATCTCTATTGAGCGAGTGCACTCGGCCAAACCCCTAGAAATTACCATTGATTCAAACCTTTCATTCATAGAGCACACTGAAGATCTATGCAACAAATTAGTCAAGGTTTCATTCATAATTGCGAAAACATGTGCGGCACTCCCAAAACAGGTTCTTCGATCCATATACTTTACTATGGTGTACCCACACTTACAATACTGTATTAGTGCTTACGGAAACACGTCAATATTCGCGACAGCCATTGGTAGTAATGCAAAAAAAGAATAATTAGGAAAATCCATAAATCGAACAAGCATAATGAAAGTACAGCTTAAGTGTTTCACGAGTTAAAAATTCTCAAACTAGGAGAAATCTACAAACTAAACATTGCCTCATATATGGATCAAATACTGCACCAGAAATGATCCAAAACAAAATAATAACTTCCCAAACACATCACCGCTTTAACACAAGACAACCAGACATCAGAAAACCGAACTATACTCCAGATTGTGCAACTCGATCCTTATCCTCTGCTGGTCCAAATCTTTGGAATTCACTTCATCAAGAGACAAAAACAATCTAAAAATCTTCCAAAGGAAACTGAAAGACAAAGTCAAAAACCCATACAAGCCATAGCTGTATCACCTGTCTTATTTCAACTAACAAAATGAAACTATTAGGTCATCCCATAAGTAATGCGGCATTTTTTAATTTTTTGTTTTTTTCCATTTTTATCATTATTTTACGGATAGAAATCAAACAACTCTTTGAAGTTATTTATATTTAAATAAATATTTATTTATTTATATATTATTATTTAAATATAAATAACTTCAAAGAGTTGTTTGATTTCTATCCGTAAAATAATGATAAAAATGGGGGAAAAAAAAAAAAAATGCCGCATTACTTATGGGATGACCTACATACTCTTGTTTTTGCATTTATTTCCATATTTCTATACAGCTAAGCAAAAATAATAACTGGTAAAACAAAACCAAATAAGTTATGTGCAAGGTCAAGGTATCTAAGGTTGTTAAGATACTCAGAGGCGGATTAAAACACCTCGGGGGTCCGGGGCAATGAAGAATATATGGCCCTTTTCTATAGCTTTTTATTAACAATACATGTACATGTACAGTACATAGTACATTTACACGAATTATATGTACGGTGCTCAGGCTAACTGAGAAACAAACTTAAAAGAACCTTAACACAATGTATTTTGTCGTTTGCCAAAACCAAACAGTATTAAACAAACTTTACTTTAGTACTTTAGGGCCTCTAAAACATAAAATAAAACAGGGAATTTGTCAGTTTGTGTACTCTGTCATATTTAATCAAAGAAGTTTGCGAAATCTTGAATTACATCATCGAAACTCAGTTAAGTGGGGGCCCCTCAAGCATGGGAGCCTGAGGCTTCAGCCTCAATAGCCTCAGTGATAATCCGCCACTGAAGATACTCAGTAATAGGGTTTCTTTACCGGGATCCCGGGATCCCGGGATCCCGGTAGATTTTTAGCTAATTTAAATTTCCCGGGAAATTCTCCCTGTCCCGGGAAATCCCGGGATATTGCAATCACTCTTTCTGAAGAAATTCAAACTGAAGATGACGAACATAATGACAACATAGATGAAGATGGAGAAGATTTCAATCATAGTATTGATTTTGAAAGTGTTTTGTGTGAGCGCTTTGATGAGGATCCGTTCGAGATAGATATTTCATTTGGATCGCACGACACTGTAGGTAAAGAAATCAACGTGTCTCAAATCATCAATAAAGTCAGAAAAATAGCAAAAAAAATTCGCAAATCACCTTTAAAGATAACATCTTACAAGGATATGTTCAACAGGAACAAGGAAAAGTTTGCATCTATTGCTGGATTCCAAAACCAGATGGAATAGTCTTTTAGCCATGCTGGAGCGATTTATCAAAATAAGGTCATCCGTATCGAAAGCTCTCATCGACTGCAATAAAGATATGGACAATTTTGACCTTGACAAACAAGAAGTTACTGTAATTCGTGACATTGTGGCATCGCTGGAGCCATTAAAAGTTGGAGCAGAAAAGCTGGGCAACAGAGAATCGACTTTACTTTCATCAGAAGGTTTTTTTTCTTTCATTTTGAACGAACTAAATCAACTAAACACACCTTTTTCAAAAACTAAAGGAGTCGTTCATTCGACGCATAACAGAGAGAAGAAATGAGAACTTGACTGGCCTCATACAATACCTCAATAGTGGAAAGAATTATAAAAAGGTCGCAACTTTCGCAAGTGACAGAAGTTTGCCAGCCTTACCAACCAAGTCTATGTTAATTTCATCAGCAAAGCAGATGTTAGATCGCCTTTTTGGAGTACCTGCTGATTCTACTCTAGTGAGACAGATGAAGATAATGATGTGCAAGAATCAGCTGTCTCTCAGTCATCTTCGATGACTCTAGCTGAAAGGCTTGATGCAGCTATTAAAGCAGCCGAGGTAGAGAAATCAAGAACACTAGACAGCAAAGCAAGCGCTGCAAAGCACCTTAAAAAGGAACTAGAGATCTTCGAGGCTACGGGCGAAAAACGCAGAACATCTCTCTTCTCTTGAATGCATTAGAGACGATTCCACCCACGTCAATAGAATCGGAAAGGGCATTCTCAGCAGCAGGACTTTTCGTGACTAAAATGAGAACAAGATTGAGTGATCGAAGTATTGACCATCTTTGTTTTTTGAAATCGTACTATAAAAATTCACAGTGATAATTTTTTGGTTGAATTCATTGAAGTTCTTTGCAATTTGAAGGTAATTTTTATTTTTTCTTTAAATTTTCTAAGCAATTCAAAGGCAATTTTTTTTCGTTGTATTCATTAAGTTTTCAATGAAACGGAGCAATTTTTTTATTTGTGAAAATTTTCTATGTAATTCAAAAGTATTTTTTTTAATACATATTTTTCACAGCAATATTATTTTTTTGCCCATCATGGAGATTGCAGAACTTATTAAATGACTATAAAAAAAATAAAAAATAATTATACCCCCTCTTTTCTAGGTTAATTTATTTTATAATATATTTTAAATATAATTAATTATATCCCGGGATTTCCCGGATCCCGGGAAGGGAATCATTTTTATCCCGGAATCCCGGGATAAGCAAAAGGCCGGGAAATGAGAAACCCTACTCAGTAAGCAAGGTACTATTTAATATTTCGACATTTTAATTATATATTATTTAATTAATAATATAGATTTATATTTAATTATATGATGTATAGTCTTATTATATTTACACTAATTGTATTACTAATTAATTATTAATGTTAATAATTCATATTGGTATTAATAATCTTAATATATTTAAATTACGAGTATATTAATTATATTTCATTATATTAACACATCTAATATCCAAATAAATATGAAGGTATAATCTTGCTGAATACCTACAGTATATATAATTATGTATAGTTATGTGAATGTGTAATCCTAGCCGAATATCCTAACTGTATGTATTTCTAAACATGTTTTAAGCTTCTCTCTCTCTCTCTCTCTCTCTCTCTCTCTCTCTTCTCTCTCTCTCTCTCTCTCTCTTTGCCTCTGTTCTGCGTTATCTATCAAGATTTATCATGCAACTCCATTCTGCCAATAAAGCATAAAATTTGCTTGTTAATAGTAGTTCTTTGCTATGTAAATAGGCCTATATGAAGGCATTACCATCATATTTATCGAAATGTATAATGAGCAAGTGAGTGCGTTTACAGGGTGGCCCATAAATCCCAATCGGTTATAATTAAAACGAAAATTCATCTAGCGGAGCTCACACTGAGGTAATCGATTACTAAAGAAAGAATATTTGTCGAGGTGGTTATAGTTTGCACTTTGAATAAACAATAAATGTTTCTAAACTTATTATAAACTTTTTACTTTGTTTAGTTTTTGTATTTTCACTTTAATTATAGCTGATTGGGACTTATGGGCCACCCTGTATATGTATGTATATGTGTGTATGTATGGACACATGTATTTATGTATATCTATGTGTGTGTGTGTGTGTGTGCATACATTTATGGGAGTATATATACAGTATATGTGAGTGTGTGTGTGTGTACGGATGTACGTATGCTTCCTGTAGCAACTGATGGACTCATCAACTCGCATAAAAATAATAATAAATTGTAATTTTGATGTTATTAGTGTTGCATTGCTGTTAATATTGTTTTATATTGTCTATACATATACTTAAGGATGCATCAACTGTCACACTATCACCTGGTAGTAGTTTCGTGAGTTGGTCTCTCTTCACAAGTAGGGCAAGCTGGTGACCCCGCCTCTCTCTCTCTCTCTCTCTCTATATATATATATATATATATATATATATATGTGTGTGTGTGTGTGTGTGTGTGTGTGTGTGTGTGTGTGTGCAGTGCAGAGCGTAAGAAAGCAACTCGCTCATCCACCAAGCCAGGCCTAGAGGCGGGGCCACCAACTTGACCTTCGTGTGAAGAGAGACCAACACACGGAACTTCAAAGAGGTTAAAGAGGTGTGTATCTATCTGTATGTGTGTGTTATTGTGTGTTATTATATGTAGTTTTCTGTATACCTTTTGTATGACTTCTGTATGTAGTAAAGAACAATAAAATTATTATTATTGTTATTATTATTATTATTATTATTGAAATGAAATGAAATGAAATTAAAAGGTTTATGGAAATCTTATGGAAAATGTAAATATAGCTAAGGAGAACAAAGAAATAATGATATCAATATTTATGGATTTGAGTAAGGCATTTGATGTAATAGACCATAATATTCTACTTAATAAATTGTATGTACGGCTTTAGAGGAGCAATCAGTGATTGGTTCAAAAGTTATTTGTCCAATAGATATAATTTTGTATCAGTAAATAAGGTTTGCTCCACTAAAGCGCTTGTCAAACATGGTGTGCCACACGGCTCAGTTCTGGGTCCACTGTTATTTTTATTATATATAAATGACCTTCCACGTTCATCTGATATACTGAACTTCATATGTTTGCAGATGATACAACTGTCTCTTTTTCTTGCAAAGATGTTAATACAGCTAAGAATATATTTCATTCAGAATTCATCAGTGTAATGAAATGGTTGACTACCAATAAACTCTTCCTAAATACTAGTAAAACAAATTTCATGATTTTTACTAATAGAAGAAATGTATATCTTTGATGATTTAATATTAATGAATCGATATAAAGCCGTGTACTGTAGCAAAATTTCTTGGTGTAATGCTAGATAAGAATTTGCAATGGAGTGATCATGTAAATTATATCGCGAAAAAGATTTCAAGGAGCGTTGCTATATGTTTAAACTTAGAAATGTAGTCCCTAAACAAGTTTTATTGACTCTTTATCATACTCTTGTTCTTCCTTATATAACGCACTGCACCCTTGTTTGGGGAAACTCCGCTAACAACGCATTAAATGGTATCTTTGTCGATATAAAGCCGTGTACTGTAGCAAAATTTCTTGGTGTAATGCTAGATAAGAATTTGCAATGGAGTGATCATGTAAATTATATCGCGAAAAAAGATTTCAAGGAGCGTTGCTATAATGTTTAAACTTAGAAATGTAGTCCCTAAACAAGTTTTATTGACTCTTTATCATACTCTTGTTCTTCCTTATATAACGCACTGCACCCTTGTTTGGGGAAACTCCGCTAACAACGCATTAAATGGTATCTTTGTCGTCACTCTAGTGTATTATTTAAAGAGCTAAACCTACTAAAGCTCAACGATATTACCAAACTGGCACATTTTATTTTTATTTTCGAGTGTAAGAACAAAATCATTAATTTGCAATGGGTAATAGATATTTTGTAACTCATCAGAATCCACTCGTATCAGACCAGAAATAGATCAAAGCTCGTTTATACCTCAATTTAGATTGTCTTCATCTCAAAAACTACCCATTTTCATTGGATTGAAACTATGGAATGACGCATGCCGATATAAAAAATATTGCGAATGTAAATTTGTTTAAAACCAGGTTGAAATCCCGATTAATAATGGGATATTAACAAAATCTAGGATTAATGTCCACTGATAATGTTTAATATTGTCCATTAATATTGTTTAATATTGTAATACAGGTTTTAACTATTAATGAATACTTATTTACTTATTTATTTATTTATTGTTATTATTTATAACAACTAGCTGCTTATTTTTAATAAGAGCCCAGTAAAGCCTAACGCTTAAGGGCCAAATTAAATAAAATAAATAGTCGAGCTTCACAATTATTCATGTCATTGTAAAAATTGTAAATTGTAAAAAGACTACTGTATTTATTTAATTATTAATAAAGGTTATTCAATTCAATTATTGGCAGACTATAATAG